>JANJYP010027647.1:0-26130 GCA_024605115.1 Rastrelliger brachysoma | reverse complement strand
GAGTGTATTCACAATAATGTAGTGCTTTTTATTAAAAAAACAAACAAACAAAAAACAAATATAAAACAAAAAGTAAAAACCAACAGCAATTTTTTCCATGACTTAAGAATCATAATTACAAACTTTTAACGAGTGGAAGAAGTTTTTTTTGACAAACTGTACACATCACAAAATGTCCGCCAGTCTGCCATTTACAATGCTTGCATCTTATTTTGTGATTGTCTAAAAATAACTAAACAAATCACACAAAAACACACAAATACAAGTACAAGCATCATACAATGACCGCTATCACAAAACGGAACCATTTCCTATTTTAAAAGAAAAGAAAATAATAATAATAACATGATATTGGGCTGACAGCTTTAATTTTGTTTCTGTCACCTTTTAAAAATATCATAACATTTTTATGTTGGTTTGTTTTTTTAGTGTTCAACACTTTGCAGCAAAAAACAAGGAGTATGTTTCTCCTCAGAAAGTAATATTATTAACAATATTCAGTGACAAAGGTGTTGTTGCTGAGTCACCGTCATGTCCCAATGCCTTCTGTGTCCATTTGACATTCTTCTCGCTCATGCAGTACATAGATGAATTTCATTTATAGGCAACAAAACTCAACTTAAGTTTTTACGTCATCAGGACAGTTATGGTGGGATTTTCTGGACATTTAAAAAAATCATTTTTCCTCCAAGCTTAAGTGTCTTCATTATAGTAATACAAACAGAAATTATAATATTATTATTATTATAATAATCATAATACATTTAGGGCTGAGTCCTGTACAGTAGAATAATAAACAAAATCCATTTTCGATATTGCTTTTGGAGACACTCCTCAATGTAAAGTGTGTATATATACATTAACTTGGCACTGTACAGCTTTCCCGTTCCCTCGCTCTCCCTCTATCAGTGTCTCGTTCTTGTCACTTCTCTGTCAGTTAACCGCATTGGGACATTGCAGGTTGTCCCTTTTTAGCAGAGGCATTTAGGGGGAGGAAAAAAGAAAAAAAAAAAAGAAATCTCATCAAATATCACAATTTCTTTTAAAACATTCTCCATGGCAACCAGGAACATAGTCGAAAGACAAAAAGGAAAAATCTTAAGTCCCTTCCCCTCCCAATATACAGTATACACCGCCCCACCCGTCTCACAGAATATAAGAAAATATGACCATCACGATACATTTCATGTTAAGTATTGTTTTCCATAGTTTCTTAAAACTGTTAATTGCCATCGAGCCCTTAATTTTTTTTTTCCATTTTTTTTTTAAAAAGGTATATCTTCAAGAAATCTGGTACAGACACACGGTAAGTGTGTACGCACGCACACACTCACGCAAGGCAGTCGGAGAGCACGGCTGTGTAAGGCATTACAGTTATAGCCGGTGTCCCTCCGCCCGCCTGATTTAGTTAAGCTGGTGAATCATGTTACTTCAAAAAAGAGGGGCGAAGCTGACTGCCTCACGAAAAAAAAAATTAAAAATTAAAAACCTCAACAAGACACTTTGACTGACAAAAGCGCACACTCGATCCTCCCTCCCCTCCCGTTCCTCTAAAAACAAACACTCCCCTGGCCTCTTCTGTTCCTAAATGAGTTACTACATTATAACAGTAAAAAGATAATAGACTTTTTAACTCGCTTTTTTTCAGACTGCATCATCCAATACTGTGAGAGTGTTAGTGTGTTTTCATTATAGATACATTACACAGAGCTTCACAATATCCATGGTACCAAAAGTGCAGTTCACCACCCTCTTTCTCATGAGCAGCATCTGAGCACACTGCTCAACTTACATTTCTCCTATATCCTCCTCATCATCATCATCATCCCCCTTCGGTCCAGGCGCAGATCTTATTTGTTACATCTTGTCATTGCAGCTAGGTCGCACTAGGGGGAGCAATTCTCCAGCATTTTCAACCCCACTAACTGAAACCAACTAGCCATCGCTTCTCTCAGTCTGACCCTATTCAGTACCACTTTTTTCATGTCTGATGCTTGCTAGTGGAATTCATCTACCCATGTTTGTAATGTTCAATGCATTTAAGTGCATGGGTTATTTCTCCTATATTCATTTTCCCAAAAAGAGAAACAAAACAAACAAAAAAAAAAAAACAAAACAAAAAAAGGTTTTGCATCACACTACTTAAATAAGCAAGAAGTCTGGGTCGGCTTCCTCTTCGTGCTCCTTGAGAACTCTTAAAAAACTGAAATTGCCATGAAGTCAGCGCTTCCAAACCCCCTCCACCCTCTCAAGAGTTGAGATGACAGTCTTGGAAGAGGTAAGCTGGAAGAGGCCCCAGGGATGCATTGTGGTCCTTTAATGGTTGGATAGCCAACAATGCTCATTTCCCTTTCTTGCTGTCTCTTCATTTTCTGCCCCCTTTGCTCACAAAGTGAAAGGCAGTATGCTTGCCAGGCACATGGCAACGTTATTTTCTGCCAACAAAATCACCGAATCCGAGTGTCCGTCGCCGTAACCGCCGCCCGGCGCCCTCCTCCAGGAGATAAGTGACATCTATGGCTGTTGGAAGAACACAGAAAGAGGGGGAGCGCTTAGGAGCTTAGACAGAAATAGCTGACAGGTGAGGTCTCATATCAAAGAAGCAGCAAAGGTAAAAGGTAGGCAAAGGTGTTTCTTCTGCTACTGATGCTTTAATCTTCAAAGTGCTCAAAAAAAAAGTCTGATAGAGTTGGCAACCTTCTTTCGAACTGTAAGCCTGGGAAGCTGCGTCCGAAAATGTCTGTGACTTTCTGAAAGCCGCAAGCTCAGGTGTTCAGGTGACATTTTGGGCGGGGTGGTCTAGAGTCCTTGTCATTCCGAGTTTTGTTACACTCCTTTCTTCCTGTTCTTAATATTCATCTACAAATAAAAGCCTATTGTTTCTTAATCTGTTCCATTGCAACGCTTTAACTGCAAATTCTTGCTCCGTGCTTCCTGCAGCTGCTTCACGCTTGACAACAAGACATGGTGGTGTGCCCTTGGATGGCTTTTACTGTGAAGCAGCTGCAGAAGGAGTTTGAGACCAACAATGCTTTAGTCTTTAAATACTCTCTGACCATTGGTTCCTCCTAAACAGCTAACACATCTAGAGTTTCATTTTTTAAAAAAGGGGCAGTCATTTCCTAAAACAACTGGTCACTGTAGCTTCTAGCAGGAGCAACCAGTAACTTTTGTTTGCGGACTATTTTCAACAGCGGATTAATACACATTTGGTGCTCTAGAGTTATTCTGGCAAAAAGATGGAATATGCGGGGTTGACTCAAAGGATGTGTTTTAAATAGCTTTTATGGCACAGAGAAAAATGCTATATCAAGCTCTGCAGAGACAGACAGTACTTAATAATGGAATCAATTAATAGTTTTGTTTTAGTTTCATAGAATTTGCTGATGATAAGAAAAATACAGAATATCACTGGAGCCACAGTGAGTTACTATTAAAAGTTGATTTTAGGATTTTTTTTGTGGTGAGCTGTCAGCAGATTGAAACAATGAAGCAACAGACTGCAACGCTGCATGGGAGGAAGAGACTTCACTGCAGTTTGGACAAAGCATTGAAACTCAGCAGATGAAAAAAACAAAAGGAGGGGAGTTCCCATCTGTTAAGAGAACTGCTAAAAACAGTATGAAAAAAAGTAAGAATAACAGCAAAATCTGAAGTGCAGATAGTGCTTCCTCTTCATTCCCAACTCCGTCTAATGGACAGTTTCTTGCCACTCAGAAAAGGTACAAAAGATGCTATCCGATATGTTAAAATGATGCGTCACAGCAAGTGATCTGAAGCTTTAACCCTTATTCGTCTGTTGACCTACCCCCCTGCTTCGTGCTTGGTCCCTCACCATTCTTGTTGGGTGTTCTGTGCAGCAGATCCAACAGAATCTTGTTGAGCCGTTCCCTCTGGGCCTCTCTCCTGCCCAGCACTGGGTGATGTAGGGGGGAGGAGGCTGAGGAGGACGGGAGCTCAAGCATCTCTCCTATCCTCTCTGCTGAACCCTCCTCCAGCTCCTTGCGCTCTTCAGCCTCCTGCCCTTCCTCTTCCTCCTCCTCCTCATCTTCGTCCTTGTCTCCCTCTCCTTCCCGTCCCGTTTGTCGGGGCTTGCCCGATATGAGTTCAGTATCCTCCGGAGCCATGTCCATCTCATCCTCAACTGCTCTCCTCTCTTCAGCCTCGGCCGGGAAGTCCTCGCCCCGGTCGCAGGAAGAGCCGTCGTCCTCGCAGCCTTCGGCTCCTTTGGGTCGTTCGCTCTTCCAGGCCGAGCGGCCCCCGTTCCTCTTGTAGTTGTCGGGAACATAGTGAGGCTACAAAAAATTTCACCATCAGAATTGAATCAAAGGGCATTTAGAAAAACTAAGTATGGTTTCATTTAGCCAAGTTAGACTTCACATGGTTAGGGTTAGCGAGAGGACAATCAGTGCCAGGAAATTTAGATCACAGTTAAGTTTTGGAAAATCACTTAACCTAACAGCGACCTGGTTCCTCTAAGAAACAAAAATAAACACAAAGCTAAGAGCTACCACAGACTAAGATCAGTCTTTCATTAAGTCTGCCAGCATTCTAGTTTACACTATGCCAAAGTATCCACTCCAAATATAAAGTTGTAAACGTGCAAACTGGAGTGATGAGCTCTAACTAGCATAAGAAACAACAATCAGGTGTGGTTTTGTCTCATTTGTTTCTGGTTAGTTTTGCCCTCACATGTGATTATTGTGAAGGCTGGCTAAACACTGAGAGCAAGAGATGCTGAGGAAGAATGTGTCCTAAGCTGTAATAAAACCTCCTCTCTCAAAATATATTTAAGTGTTTATAAATCAGTCGGTAGCAGTATATCCTGGCACTGCAGCCCTACACTATCAGATCCCCCATCACTCACCGAGAAGTCTCTCTTGGGCGCCAGCCGCTTGGAGAAGTGGTTGAAGGCATATGGCTTGGTGCAGACTGGGTAGCGGTTACGATGGATCTTGTAGAACAGGTGAGCCGACTTGTCCAAGCGATAATCACAGATGTACACATCCTGTTCTTTCACACCCTTGGGCCGCCCTGTAGGAGGATGTTAACGTTGTATTAGTCAGGAAATATTAAAGAGAACTGATGATTCAAACCGTCACCCTCTAATCAGCATGAATCAAGAATCAACTCAGCATGTGTTCCCTCACCCTTGCAGTACGTGTAGAGATCGAGGACACAGCAGGTTCCCACCACTGCTTCCAGGGGGATGATCTCGTAGAGCGGCATGCGGAATAATTCGTTCTGGTAGAACCGCCGTGATGGAGAATGGTGCGTCTCATGAGGACGGAAGTAGTGGTGACCAAAGGCAAACCGCTCACCCCTTCAGAGTTTGAATAGATATACAGAATATTAGACAATGTGACACAAACTGACGATCACATCAATCATCTGAAGCTATATTAGACATTATATTCTCTATATGTAAATCAGAAAGCTACATTTAAGTGACTTACTTTTCATTCTTCCAGAGTTTCTCAATTCGGAAGATGTCCAGTTTGTCTCGGTTGATGTGAGACAGGAGACGGTAAGACTGTCTGACAGGCTGGCCCTCAGGTGTGCGTCTGCTGTCTCTCATCAGATACACACAGTCACCTGCAAACAGACACTCACAGGTCACTTGTCTACACTGGTACACTTTAACAAGAAATTGGTCGTTTCATATTTAACTCAGGTACAGAGAATCACAGTGTGACAAGTAAAAATGATTACAAGCAACAAGATTACATGGTAAACTTGTTTTTTTCTAAACATGCGAGTGGTGCCCTGTACAATATCAAAATACACATCAAGCGCCTGAACTAAACCATTACAAACATATGTGGCTGCTGGTTTCTAGTGTTTCGCTACCTTGGTGTAGCAGCAGGTCATCTCTAAGGAGACAGATGTAGTAGACAGAGCCGGCCTGGGCGTAGCTGGGTTGGGGTATCATGGGAACTTCCTATAAAGACAACAGCACATAGGTAAGACCATGTGGAACAATCTAGTGACAAATTAATAGGCCTTGGAAGAGACAAAGGTGACATTAACTTCAGTATACTCAGAGAGAAAAGCAGATACAACATTATGTTCTGGCTGTTTGAGGGGAATAGGCGTACCCTGTCCACAGGCCGAGGCTCACACTGCTCACACAGATAGTGCTCCACCTCAGTCTCCAGCCGCATGCAGTCAAAGTGCTGCCAAACCTGGAAAGACAGGAAAATAAATGTTGAAACACATAGAAAGCAAAGAACAGATTGTCTAATCAGTCACAACCCCAGCTTCTATTGACAGTGATTCTCTCTTAATAAATAACAGGATGTGAACGCCTCACATCTGTATCAATGCACTTTTGTTTGATTCACAGCTGTGCTCTCTGAACTTGGGTTCCATCAATATTTGTAAGTCTCCTTGTTTTCTGTGTCTAAACATAACACAGACCGTTCACCCTCCTTTAGAAACTACCCTTGACAAACTAAAATAGATTTTTCTGTCTTTGTTAGTTTAAGTATAGATTTTATCAACAATATTTTTAACAACAAGCTTTTGCCTCGTTGCCTCTTACCATGCACTTTTCACACTGGATCATAAGGCCTTCGTCCTTGTACATTCCACAGATGCAACGGATAACGTCATCGTCCTTGTCGTGGGAACCCGGCCCTCCAAAGTGGTGACCATGGTCTCGCTCTAGCGAATCTGAGCTGTCGGCCTCGCTGGCGGTCTCACCCACAATCTCGTCAATCTGGACAGCAGCCTCGTTACGAGCGCTGTAGTAGGCTTTCCGTAACCGACACACGTCTCTGCCTACCGATGACTTCCTGCCGTAGTATTTCTGGTGGTAAAACAACATCAAAACATAAATTACCTTATAGAAAAGCATTTTAATTCATCTCACCATCACACCTTAATCATTCAATCACTAACATGCTGAGTTGATCTGTGACACAGAAAGTTACATTCAGCTGTCAAAAGTTCACCAACTAGCCTACCCCCGCCCCACTGCTTTCAATTTAACAATAAAACACATTTTCCCTTCTTTCAGTGAGCCAGAAGGGGCCTTGGGACCAAAGGGTGAGTCCAATCTAGATGACCACTTCAAACTTCTGACTGGAGGAGTAAGCTCTTCTGAGAGCTCTCAAGTGGTACTTGATTAATACAGATTACTATACAGATGTAAATCAAAAGGGCCTGCAACGTGTGTGCAGGGGATCAGCAGTGGTGAAGTTATATCCCATTTGGGAAGTGTTTGCGGTTGAGAGCGGAAGAAAGAAAAGCAGTGAGTGAGTGGGAGGGATAATGTGACGGAGTAAGAGCTTTAGTGATCGTTTTGATGAGGCTTTTTGATTTCGGTTGGCTTTTGAGAGTCATGGATCATACTCAAGAGACTCACAAGTGTTCTTGTGATTGATGGTGTTAGATGGTTACCGGATGCTGCAGCAGCCTTAGCTTTAATATTAGAATTTATGATTATTGTTGACAAAATGAACACATTTAGAAAAACACTGATTAGACATCTAGATTATAGCTGGATATTTTCACATGATTCACTTGATGTTGGTACAAATTCTGATTAAAAACAAGCCAAACGCAAGAAAGCAAGTGAGGGCGAGGCAGTGGAAGAACAAAGTGAATTAAACGAGAAGTTTTGTGATTGTTACTTTACCAAAGAGATAAACAATCAAGTGAACACTCAACAAGGTCTGAAGATTTCCTTCTGCTTTTACACCTTTCAATCCAACCATCACAATTAAAATACCAGACATGAAACTGTAAATACAAAGTACACTACGATTTTGTTCCTGTTTCCTCACGTCATTTTTTAATCCATCACCAGAGAACACACTATTTTGTCCCCTTTTTAGTATTCATAGGCATAATACCAACATTTAATACATGATTTGCACTTATATCTGCTAACAACTTCATTATAATGTGTCATAAACCATTTATGTTTGTGTACTGTTTATGAAAGCTAAAAAGTAGGACTAGTAAAGTTTTGGCTGTCATGGATCTAATTTGCCTAATCTCCTTTTTTAGATAAAGTGGAAGCTCCAAGAGGAAATGCACAAAGGAGAATTTTAGTTCCTAGTTCAGGTCATAACTTTACATCCTCTGGTTCCACAGCTCCTGTAACTTTATGGGGCTGTTAACTGTTAAGCCTTGGTGAGTAAAGTTCATCCCTTGAAATACTAAGTTTTTCTGTTTTTCATGTGCTGCTTAACTGATAAAACTATGAAACTGTGGTTATAAAAAAAAAAAAAAGTACAAGTGCACTGCTGTTCATTTAACAGCGGGTTCTGCTGCAGTTCTCATTATCTCATAGAGAAATAATGGGATGACTTGACAGGACACATGCTTACCTCAGCATTGCGGAACACTTTGAGCATATCAGTGTCAAATGCTTCAACGGTCTTATAGTGGCCAGTGAGGATTTGCTTCTCAATGGTGCTCAGGTCCAGAGGGTCAGATACCTTCTCATAGTACTGGCTGTTCCTGATAGCACACAAAAAAACAACAGCATGAGTGTCCGTTTATCAAGTTTGGTTTATCAGCAACAGAATAATCAGCCCCAATTTGAAGCATTTGGTGCTTTTAAAGTCTGTGATTCTGTATGTATATGACACACATAGTCCAAAACAAGTAAATGAGCTGTAATTGTTTTGACACAATCTGTGATAACCATCAACAGTGGATGAAAATCAAAGCACAGACTGTCACGGCTGAAATGTGCGGCAGAAAGATAAAACTGTTACACTATGTGGGTGCTGTACACTGACAGGACAGATAACACGGCAACAGTGCTGTCTCAAACACATTGAAACATTATGAATGAACCAGGCGATATGCAGGTTTGCACTCTTACCTTTTCCGAGATGGGAGGTTCACCAGTGGAGCAGCGAGTGTCTGGCCAGCTGAATCTGAAGTAAAGCAGAAGAATAAAACTTCTGTCAACGTTTTTCAATCATGGAGGCCTGATCCTTCAGCGAATATTAGATCTGTACATAGAAGCGCTGACAGATGTGTTTTAGAGGCCTGATAAGACCTAGAGGTCATACTACTGAGGATATAAAGTGGAACAATCGAACAGCCACTGAGATACAGTGAGAAAAATGAATTTTAGGGTAATAACCCAATTAACAACTAATATTCAAATGTGGGTCACATAAATCAATATGCTACACTACTGCAATAAAAATCATGACTCAAACAGTGAGTTTACAGTGAATGGACTTCATGCTGAGCAGGTTTTTCAAAACTAATCTTTCCGAGGTCAATAATGCAGCATTTTGTGTGTTTCTGTATGTTGCTCATCATTTTTATTTACAGTTTCACTGTGTGCATGTGAGGTTAGACACCAACTGTTCACCAGTCTTTTCATTACATTGGATGTAAAGTCAAACAATCTGGTTTCTCGGTCTGGCACCTGTTTCCAAGTAAAGAAAGAAAGAAAAAGCTGCCTGTGGTTCTGGACGTCATATGTGTTGAGTTTGGGTGTGTGTGCATGCCAGGGATCGAGTAATGGATATGAAACAAATGTGAAACTGCATAGAGGGCATAAGAATAAACAGACACAGCTGTGCATTTTTGGGTATCTAAACACATAGATATAAAGGTGCATAGTTTATCTCTTCACATAGAAACTAACCCTTGTAGCTGGTGATCATGTCACAAATCTCCTTGAAGATGTGTGCCAGACGAGCAGTGCGTGTGACTTCGGTGTTTTCCTCTGCGGCGGCAAGTCTCCTCGTACGTACCGACCGCGACGTCTGCAGGGCTGAGAACTGCGTCAGGAACACATCTGGAAACGGAGAAGGGATATGATTCATTACCAGATTTTTCCTCAATTTTACATCATTTTTCATCATTTATGGTTAACGTACATGCTCAGGTCTTTTGTTTTCAACAGGAAAAGTCACAATTTACAAAATAACTTCTCAGGTTTTCTAGCTTTCTCAATTCTATAGCTACATTTTCTTCAGTCTTCAATTTGCACACACCTGATTTGATGTTGCCATCGTCACGGATGACTCCTCCCCAGCGGGTATATATAGACAGGCTGCTGGCATCCCTCTCTCTCTCACCCTCTCTCTTGAGCAACTCCTGCTTCTCCCTCATTTTCTCCCAGTTCCTCAGGAGAAACACTCGGTGCTTGAGCACAAAGTTTCTGATGATTGAAAGAAAGAGAGACAGAGAGAGAGAGAGAGAGAGAGAGAGAGAGAGAGAGAGAGAGAGAGCACCGGAGAGAGTTAACATCTGAACGTCTGCGTAGTAAAGACAGCGCGTATCCATAATTAACACTCACACCTCACACTTTATATGTCAGATGTACTGTGCTCTCTGATGGAGGTTCTTCTTTTAAATGGGGAATCTTGGTTACCACTACACCATTCTGTAAAGGAAGTACTCAGGTTGAGAAAGACTGCATGCATTGGATTTATTTCACTTGACTGAAATAAACTCAAAAAGGTCACTAAAATTGTTTTTATGATTTAATATTTCATCAGTAAGTTTAAAAAAACTTTAATTGAGGATGCATTAATGTGTCGGCATACTATATGGAAAGAAAAAACTGGAATTTTTCTGAGCCTTTGTCTCGAAGTAATTCGTTACACATCAAATAAGCAACAACATTTCCTTGAGGCATCCATGGAAATCTTTGCTTTGCACCTGCTAGTACAAGTAGTCTTACATCAGCCAAAAAAATGTGTGGGCAAAATAATAAAAAAATAATGTGTGTGTTGTAATATTTTATAGCCTGTGACCACACTTTATGTATTTCATCCCAGTGCATCTGAGTAAAGGACTCTTGTGTAGAAATCAACACGTATCAGATCAAGCATCCTCTATCGCATCGTTTCTCTCACATGCTGCTTTAATGTGTGTGTGGGAGTGTATATACCTCTCTCTGTTGGACATGGGCTTCATAAGGTGAGGGTAAAACTTGTTGCTATCACTCGACTCTTCCTCCTGAAAATAAAGACATTCGTATTAAAGCTGAAGCTGGGGAAACGTTTATCTCAATGTCAACACCACTCAGATATTTAACAAAATATACCATTATATTTTAGGTCACACCATTCAGTGCTAGTTCAACAGTACACCCTTAAAGGTATTCAGAGTTGCTTTTTTAGACATTTAGTGTCCCACTAAGAGTTCCTTTGAGACACAGAAACAATCATGTCCTACATAGAAGCTGCACCTGATATTTAATTAGACACTATCAGAGTTAAGAGAAATTTTATCAACCAGGAAATGACTGAGGTAGATAACAACAGGCTGTAGTTTTCATTTAACTCCGACTGACTACATATCAGCACAGCCTTCTCAGTATTTCTATGAACATTGGTCACTCACTCTTTTTTTGAGCTGGTGTTTGGATTTCCGCTTCTCCTTGAGTCGACCCAGTCGCCGATTCCCTCCTGTCTTCCCGGGCAGGCCATTAATACGCTGGCTCTTCCCTCCGATGATGCCCCGACAGCTTTCTGAGCCACACTTACAAACTTGCTGTAGGGCAACAGCACAATAAATAAATGATTGTTATCGTTTCCTCATGAGGTGAGAAGTAAAGGTCACAGTCTTGACCTGAACATGAAAGTATTTTTGCATGAAGAGATCAGAGATGGTGCGTCACCTGCTCCTCTGTGTTGAACGAATGGAAGTTGTAGTCATAGGTGAGCTCAGTACCGCTGGTGATGTCCTTGAGAGCAAAGAGACCGATTCTGTAAACTCCATTCACCGACCTGAAGGAGGGAAGTCACAGAGAGGTGGAATGAATGAGTGCAACACAATTAATTTTACATTTAATCATAGAGCACATAAAAGAAATAGTTGTTAAATAAATAGTTGTTGAAATTTACTACTATTTCTGTATGCCAATTTTGAGTTTAAGGAAAGATTGCTTGGAAAGATATTTTCTCTTTCTGGCAGGAGTGCATAAGTTGTTGGACTACTAGCTACTGACTGATGTTGAAACATAGTAGTTTAGTGATAAATCTTCAAAAATATATTATGTGTATTGATGGGGAATCAAGATAAAAAAGATTTCCAAACATATTTCCTGGTGTAATTATGCGACAAGCTCCAAAACACTTGAATTAATGCTATAAATTCACTTCTGAAAACAAAATTAATAAAGGAAAATATCAATCACATAATTTTCAGGTGAAGCTGTCAGGTCTCCAAAGAGAGATTTTGACAATGACTGAGGACAAACACATCATGCTGCACATATTTATCCATGGGACTATTCACGTCTAAAACAAAACTATTCAGAGCTCTGTGTAAAAGGGGCACTGAGGTAAGTAAGTTATATTCTTTCCCTTAAGTACCTGTCTTGTTTTCAAATATACCTTTTTTAATATTTATCAGAATGAAAATTACATAAAGATATTATATAACATTGGGACAAAAAGAGAAAAGTACTGTGTTGGTTTTAATTTGCTAGATTTTGCGACCACTCTACACATTGTGATCCCAATTTTTCTCCTCTCCAAACGAAGCAGTGCTCCAGCTTTTCTTCTAAGAATAAAGCGTGCTATTCTATTTGCCAGCCTCTTGATAATTTATTCCTTCTATAGGGGTAAAAAGCTGGTTCAGCGCATTGTCTTCAAGCACTACAGCTGTATCTAAGGCCCCGTTGCATGTAATCTCTCTTCTGTGACAAGATGGATGACTCTTCAGGCTTTGTGCTGAAAATCCTCCATCCTTGTGGAGTCTTTTATTTCAGCCAGGCCACTCTACATTACACACACACACACACACACACACACACACACAGACAGACAGAGGCACACACATACACCGACCAGTGCCCTAGATTATGAGCTGGTCTATGCTGGAGGGCAGAGGCTACAATTTCATAGTCGTCTCTATGAGGTCATTAGCTGTCCTCAATCAAATCCTCTGAGAGTTAAACTGCAATGACACATTTCTGCAGATTCAACATATTCAGGCAAATCACAACAAATCAAAAAGGTTTCACTTAGAAAAATCAGGCACAGCGAGGTCAGCTCATCCAGGTCTCCGGTTGCAGTGGATTTAACCACGCTGGGAGAACAATCCCTCAGGAAACCGGTGAATTGTTTTGGCGTAGTGCAAGGCCTTTAAGCCATTTAGTTCTCTGAACACTGGCAGAGAGTGGCTGAGTTGATCTCATCAGATTACCACCACACAACCAGGGGTTTAGAGGCAGAGTAGTCTCATTTACAATGAAGTGCACCTGCTACACGTGTCCCTTTTAAAAGGTATCATGTAAGACAAGCAAACTAGGGCAGCAAACTAGCAATTAACATATACTGTTACTTTTTATCCACACCTGTGGTTACAGCATCTTCACTGTAAAACTGTAATGAATAAATGAAATAATGTAATAAGTAAACCTGTAGCTACATGCACAAACATAAAAACAAAATTACAAGGTTCCCTGTAACCTGTTCTCTTGCTTCTGTCCTCTGCTAAAAGTGAAATGCCATGAATGGAATTACTTAAAGAGTTTTTGCGGTTTGGCCAGCTTCATCTCTATTTTCTATTTTGATCAAAGCGTACCAAAATAAGCATTCCTATGCTCAGTATCTTTCTAGCCTTTCTAGTACTTTCACTGTACTCAATTTACCTCTTTTAAAGAAAGTAACACATTGCCTATCTAATCCAAATCATCAGATACGGTAATAGCAATTTAAGCCATTTGGGAAACTTTATAGGCTTGTCTATTTTCCAGTTCTTTAACCAAATGACATGACTCCAACTCTCCTCTCCAAAAAAAAAGACTGCTCTCAGTTCTGCTTGTTCAACAGTGTGTCTGCCTTCATGTTATTCTTTGTGACTGATGATGTACCAGGGTCTAATCATTGCAATGTGGTAAATCCTACTAATCTGGTTCTCCTAATGGGAATCCAGGGAGCTTTACTGAACTAAAAAGGCAAAGTTTCGACCGTATTGGCTCTTCATCTGGCTTCCACAAACGTACCTTTCTGACACTCCTAATCGGGACACGTTACCATTTCCATTAATTCTGCCGTGTAAGCCTAATCAGTGCTCCTTCTTTTTCATCACAGTCAAACAGGTATGGTTTGTGCCTTGATTATCTGACAACCACTGACACCCACTCAAGTTCTTTGCTGAATAGGCTTAGCCAAATCTGGACTTTGGTGAGAACCCAAAAGCACCACAAGGACATTAAGAGGGGAACTGGTTTAAATCCGCTGTGACACTCACCACTTCTGCATCTCACAGTTGGGTTCACAGCTATGGTTTATGAAGCGTGCCTCATTGCCCATTCTGTAGCTGTCAATCACCATGCCGCTGTCCAGGTTCAGACAGTAGTGGCCACTGTGGGAGAAGTACTGCTCCATCATACGGCTCCTGAAACATGGTAATAAAGAAGAAGTGGAAGATTAAAGCAAAAGGCAACACTTCATTAATTTTAAATACATAGATAAAGAAAAATGGAGGTCAAACGGGCAGAATAAGTTAAGTCTTCTCACATCTATACACTTATCAGAGCAGAGCCTCCACACAACAACAATTTCTTGCATAGTGTGTGACTAGATTGTTTCACCTGAACTCCTGCTCGCTGACCACTTCCCCCAGGTACTCGATGATAAACTGCCCAGAGCGGAGAGATTCTTTGGTGCGAATGCCCCAGCCTTTGCCCTCTGCACGGAATCTCTCTAAACACTGGACCCATTCGTGTCTCTGGATGTGCTGGTTGTCACACTGCTCTACACACGGACAGGTGCTGGGAGAGCACTCAGCGAAGCTCATCCTGGAGAGAAGACATTTGTTAACTTAAACAAATGTATAACAAAGAACTGAACTGTGTTAGCAATAAGATTGTGTATTTTTATTTGTATACGCTGCTAGTTTCACCTAACCACATTTTCTAAATGAAATTACTAAACTAAACAAAAGCACTGATTATTATGAGCTGTACTTTAGTGGCTCTTTACCTATTCAGACAATCATCCAGGCAGCCTTTTTCATTCATGTCTGGAGGAGGTTTGCAGTTGCATGTTGTTGTCTCATAACCCGAGAGAGGCTTTACATCCACATAGACATCTGTGACACAAACGGGGGATTACAATTTTAGATTTACAATCACTGACACCCTCATGAAGTGTGACCAGCAATGAAGACATCAAACACTTTTTAATTCCTGTTTTGCAAACAGTGCATACAATTAATAACCAGGAAGAGTGAAAGCCACATCTCCAAGGCGACCAATAAAGTAAATGTCTCATGAATGAAGAAGAAGTGGAGCTGTATGAATCGACCAGACTACAATTCACATTCTGTGTGGATCACTAAAACGAAGCTGGATACTCACTTGATCTGATTTTTTTGTAAAGGGGGACATCAGGCCTCTTGTAAAGCTGAAACATAAAACAGAACAATAAACACAGAGCAATTTAAAAAGATTAAAAAATACTTATGAGGAGCTCCACTGATGCTATAATTTCTGAAACCACTCGTCAGTGTTTTAGTCTAACGATGGAAAAACTCTCTAAACACTTGGTTCTCAACATGATTGATTACCTGATCGTGTTTCCACAGCCATAAGATGTCATAAGGCAACTGGAAATCAATGCGCTTCTGTCTCAGGTACTTCCCTGAAAAAATAAAGAAAGGGAAATTTGGGGAGGGAAAATAAACATGAAAAATAAAGGAAAAGGGAAAATTATAGTCATGATTAAATATATCAGTAGCAGTGTAACATGATTCATGTATATTCAATTAAAACAAATGAGTTTAAGTTCCTGATGATAAAAAAGGGCATTTTGTACATTTTTCATCAGGTCAAAGCTAAAAATTATGAGCCTGTGGTAAAGGCAAAAAAAGCAAAGTCCTTTTCCCAAAACCACATTTATTGAGTTATCTTGGTAACTTTGCTAAGAGCTTTTCTGGGTTCAACTCAACAAAGTTCTCCAGCCAACTTAATCATACAGGCTCCCATTTTTAACTTCTGCATATGGAAAACATGACATGTATTGAAACTTTTAACATCAAGAATAATCAAGAAGATCTGTCTTGTATTACTAGTCAATTAATTTTGGTAGTGATTATATGTTTAAATTCTGCCATCTTAAAAAAGTGGAGGTGCTGTGTTTAAAAAAAAAAAAAAAGTGATCCAGACTGAGACTCACCAACATGTATTGGAGCTGGAAACAATCCATACTCATGTTCCCCGGGTATGTACTCTAGCTTCTCTTTCTTTAGCTGCAGAAGCTGACTCCGGGGGCTACAAGATATGAAAACAGTGAAATGTAAAAAGCACTCCAGAAAAAGCGGAATATGATAGAGTGCTCGTAAAAAATGAATATCGGAGGAAGAAAGAGATGATTTTTGTTCAAGATTTCATTGGGACTCACTCTTCAGTCTTGTACACATCAGAGTAAAGTCCCGCCTTCTGAAACTTCTTCTTTGGAGGTCGGGCTGCTCTCTTCTCCCGTTGGTTGGGTATTGGGATGGGTGGAGCTTGTTCCCTGGAGACGGTGCCGGGGCGTTCTGGGGAGCAGTGGCCATCTGGCTTGCCCTCCACTGAGCTAAAATTAGAACCATGACTTGGTTTCTAGTGACGACTGGACTTAATAAATGTTCCTATATATAACAACACTAAATTCTAACACTACTACTCACTCTGAATCTTTGTCTGAGTCCCTCAGTCAAGGTTAAAGTAGAAAGATTTAACAAAAACACTGTAGTGAAAATCTGCTTACCCCCGAAAGTGATTGAGCTCGTCCTGGGTAAGCCAACTCCTTCCAGACCCAGTTCTGGACCTTGCCACCAGGTTCCCCAGGTTCTCCTCTCCTCTGTCTTGCAACCGCTCCTCAGTCTCCTCTACCTCCCCGTCCTCTTCTGCCTCCTCTTCTTCCTCATCCCCATCTCTCTCCCAGTGCTTCCTCTTCTGACCTTTCCTACGCTGGCCCTGAACTACTGCCTCAATAGCATCTGTAACAGTGTCCCCCTCCCAAACCCTGCTCCCCGCTGGCCGCTCTCCCCCTCTGTCCCTGTGTCGGGTCGGATTCAACTCAACTACAGGGGGTGGAGAAGGCGGCGGGGAGGGTAATGGGTGTTTCCTGGGACGTCCGGGGCCCCTCTTCTTCACCACGTTATTTCCTGTGCGAGCTTGTCTCTGCAGTTTCTTTGCGCGCAGGATTTTGTTGACGTGGTGAAGGCTGTGTTTGGATGGTTGCGCCCGATGGGAGTGGTGGGGCAGGGAGGCATCCAGGCAACAGTCCTGGGGGGGGGAGAGGCAGGTGGAGGAGGCAGAGCCGTGAGAGTGAAACAGAGAAGGTTGGTGATGGTGCTGCTGCCTGTGGTGCAGGGATCCGTCGGGACCTTCAGGGGTCGAAAGGACACCTCTTGCCTGGATACCTGATGACCCTAGACAAAGAAACAGCGTTATAAGCTTTGGGCTACAAATCACAAACCTTCAGCAAATCATTCTGCACAATAGTAGTAGTCAATCACCAATCTGCGATAGTCTACTGTGTGGCACAAAAAACACTGTGTGCCCTACATTTCACAATTTTCGCACCTAAGAAGAATATATGACAAAATAATCTTTTACTGATTTGGATATCGAACTTGAGAAAACTGCATTGAAACCACGTGAAGTAGTTTTATTTGCATCTTCTAATATTTATCAGCAGTTACCACAACATGAAACACAGTGTTGCTGTTTTCAACAAGCATCTGATGGCAAATGAAGATAGAGTAGCTTTTTCTATCTTTTCACCATCTTTTAACTGCACGGATCATTTCTGCAACTTCTCTTTTCTTCTACACTCATCGGATCCTTCATTTCCCCCTCACTGTCACTTCTATCGATCACCACTGCCTCTACAGTCATGTTATTACTGCAAGCCTCTTCCCTAGCTTGCCCTTCCATTCTTCATTTACATTCATCTTAAACATACTTATTTCCATTTTCTACCCACCCTTTTTTTTGACATTACAAGATTCTGCTTCACTTCTGACACACACTTCACATCTTTTTTCCTCTATTAATGCTGTGGTTGTGGTGCCTCATCTCCCCTGAAATTCCCCATGAGTTTATTATTTCCACTTCTTTCACCTTTTTTCTCCCTTGTCTTAAAGAGACATTCCCAACCCAGACTCCACATTCCCTCATATTTCCAAATCTAATGACGTTTACATTTCTGTAGCTTCTTCATACTTGATGAAGAGATAAGTGTTCTCCTATAAGTTACTCCTTCTCTTTTCACTGTTTTGCTAACACTCATTAAGAAAATTTCCATCCAAACATTTTGAGCGCATTCAATCTGTTTAGTAGAAATTCTCTATGAAAATTCAACAAAATACTACAGGAGTGTCTCCACACTTGCCTGAGGTAGAAAAGTTGGTACACTGATACCAAGAAGATGTGTGAAAAGGAGAGTATAACAGATTGAATCACTTAAGAGCACATTTTCTATGAGAACTGCTCTAGACATTAATACTTTTACTACTTATATTACTGGTAAAAGTCTATCAGCTCCATATGGTATGTGTCAGGAATGAGTCAAGGCTCAGTGAGAGAAGGGTTTCCCCCTGTCCAGTGACCCATGTGGACTACCCACTGTAAGATCAAAGAGCACACATGTAACCCAACTGAGCAGGTAAGAGAGGGTCGATGTGGTATGACAGATTAACTGGCTAATCAGAGTGGACGAGTTTCACCCATTGCCTGACCCGTATCCTATTAACATGTGTGAACGGTTTGACATGTGGTCATGACGGGTTATCATGTGTGGTGTGAAACATCAGTCAGCGCAGTGTTCACGCAAGTAGGCTCAACATATAACATATTACTGTAGTTGATAGAAACACACTTATAATTTGAAAAACTTTTAATGTGCACATTTGGATGGAAACATAGTTAATAACACCTGCTTTCTAATGCTGCACCCCTTCCTGGGCCTCTCATACAGTCCTGCTGTTCTGTCTCAATGTGCATCTGTCTTCCTCCATCATTCCTTACTTGTCTAATGTGCCAGCCCCAGTCCCCACCCATGGCCTCCTCTACCTCCACAGTGCTGTCTGTGACTGTTTGTTGACCCCAAGTCCTGAGCTCTAATCCAGGATTACCCTGGCTTGGTTTGAACAGCACCATGCTGCCTCAACATGGACCTTAGAGCATGCACATAAACATTAGATAATATTCACACAGAAACATGCAGCCAAGTACTCACGCACACACTCACACACAAGCGCATCAGTCACAGAGATGAAGCCAGAGCATTGCTAATGGGGCTGTGTCTTACATTAGCAGTTCTTCCTGAGCCCAGGTGCTTGGTGTACAGAAGGATAGGACTATGCCTCACATTGAAGACTTTTGAGGGAAACTTCTACTAAATATAGCATGTTAACAAAACACTCCACCCCTTCAGTAAAATGAGCTGCTAGAATAAATGTTAGATCAACTGTGGCCATCCACATTCACAGTGGAGTCAGTAGAAGTCATTACTTTTTTTTTGCAAAGCCTTTAACCACTAGTAAGCACAACCAAATGTCAGACAATGTATTTCAAAAAGAAAAAGGGTGGCTTATTCCACTTCATATTTTCTTTTTTCAGATGGAGGACAGCTGGGAGGGCTAAAGAAGCAGAACATATCTATTTCCAGAAGCGTTTGATCCAACCACAACTGAGGTATGGATGGTTCTAGAGGTAACCACTACATGATTTATCAGCTTCTATGAACGCTTTTCAAGAGATACACAGGCTTCACTGAGCCTCAGGATTAAAACAAGGCTTCACAGCTCACTTGCTATGCCATATGCCAATGTCTGAAAGGGGTTATTGCCTAAATACATAGTCCTGGAATCAGTGCTGAATCCAATTGATTGCACACTGTGCCAGTTTTCACCATAGCTGTGCCGAGCCATGAAGCTCATCAGACATTGGCCAATCATATTTAGCCACAGGATTCTTGCTACAATGTCACCCAAACTATTTTTGGAAAGCAAATTTGGTGCAACTTACTCTAATAACCTTTCACAATGTCAAATTTAATTTGGGTCAAAAGATTTTCTGTGCAGAATATCTCATTGAGCTCAAAAGCTTAGAGGGTGACATGAATGATATGAGATCCAATGCAGTGAATGAAACATTTGTGAATAAATAAATGCAAATAGCTCTCTGCCTTTTTCTTATTTTAAATTGACTGCAGAAGCCATTGTAACCTGTGTATCAGCTGATCAGTGGATGTTCTGCTGCAGGCATTTATTCAAATCATTTTACAAGTTAAGTAAACCAAATCAGACCTACCCAACTCTCTCCTCTCTGCTGATGTCGCGCGGTCCTTCCTTATCGGTCGGTCCATACGGGAGAAGCCGGAGTTCTCTGGGGCTACTTCAGTCTTTCTGCTCCTATTTCCTCTCATGGCAGTGCGGGTGAGAGCAGAGGCAAACAAATTTGTAAGATTTGGAGAATCATGGCCTCTAGGCTCTACATCCTCCGCAGGCGATAGTGGCTCCTCGTCCTCGCTGTCCGAGCAACCCGCGGGGTCTTCAGCCCGTCCATCTGAGAAGGGACCCTGACCAGGCACCACATGGCCCCGTGACAGCTTAGAATAGTCTGCTTCAGAGTTGCCCATCCTGAACCAGGACTCAACAGGGTGATGGCTTTTTGAGCTGCTACCCAGAGTTAGTCTGGAGGGCCCAAGACAGGACATTGAGCTTTCTTTGCGCTTGTACCTTTCTGCAGATGAGGATGAAGAAGAAGAGGGGGAGTTGGCAGAGGTGGTAGCTGCTTGTTTGCTGGCACTGTTGCTGGAAGTGTCTCGTCCAAAGCGGCATCGTTGTAAAGACTCTGCCATTCCCAAACTGCTAACCCGCTCTCCTTTCCCTGATGATCCACCCTCAGATATTCCTGCACTAGCCCGGCTCCCTGATCCCCCTCTTGGTGCTTCATCCCGGTCCTCCTCAGCACAGCGCTCTCTGTGTTTGTGCCTGTGTTTGTGTTTGTGGTGCCAGTTGAATGAAAGCTCAGAGGACATGGGTGGGTACAGGACAGGTGACCTTCCTCCTCCCAGGTACTCCTGCCTGAGCAGCTTATGTTTTTTCTTATGAAATTTGGAGGGGTTCAGCAGGAGATGTGAGGGGTGGTGGTGGTGCATATAAGACGTGGGGGGAGGTGGGGGGAACGTTGGTGAATGGTGAGAGTGGTGGGATGGGGCTGTGTGGGGTGACTGGTGGTGCGGGTGGGGGTAGAGAGCACTAGCTGGAGGAAAGCCTCTGTAATAGCCCAACCCCAGGGGCCCAGAGGAGTAAGGAACGCTGTAGGAGGGGTGGTAGAAGCCCCCGCTGGAGAGTGGGAATGCAAGCCCAGGTACAAAGGGAACCTCAGACATGGATTCTCTCAGTTTGGGAGGCCGCCCTCGTTTCTTCTTCATGTCTGGTTTACGAACATAGTGCAATGGGTCACAGGAGTATGCGGGATGAGAGTAGAAGCTGCCGAAGTTAACCCTGAAGATTGTAGGCAGGAGGTCTCTGTGGACATAATGATGTGGTGGAGGGCCGCCTGTGCCTCCCATGCCACTGCTGGCCCGGCTCCCCACTCCTGGCATTCTACTTGTTCCTGCGGCCATACCTATTCCACTGCCGAGGCGGTGCCCCGTGGTGCGATGTGCTATCCGTATTTCGCTCAGTCTCACAACAATCTCATCCAGCTCAGCAAGAAAGTCTGGATCATGCCGCCGTGAGCGCAACTGCAGGTACTTCTTCTTGCGTTTCCTCTTCTGTCTCTTTAACTTATCATAACCAGGGCATCCATGGCTACGGCGTTTACACTTGTGCTTATGTTTTTCCTTGTGTCCCATTAAGGAGGAGGCAGGTGCTGCTGGGTGAGGTCTCCGGGGATCAGGTGATGACCTCGCCCCGTGGGGTGATGGAGAGGGTGAGGGATGTTCCATAAGCACAGCAGAATGTCGCCGCCTGCCTCTGGAGTTAAGGCCTAAACCTGGACCCATCGCTGAACCCATGACCCCTGGCATTAATAAGCCGCTGCCCATCCCCGGTGGCATCCCAATTCCACCCAAGCCACCTGCGCCTCCGGCTTTCTCACCACGGTCAGAGGTGCTGTTGTTGTCTGTTCCTATACCGCTGTCACTGGGCACCGTCTCCTCACTGTGTGACTCACTGACTGGTGATGGAGTGGCTTCTTTTAGCTCACTGAGGGGGGCAGGAGAGGTGGGATGGAGTGGCCTGGGAGGAGAGAGCTTATGATAGTGGTAGTGCTGCCTGTAATGGTGGTGGTGATGATGATATCCACGGCAAGATGACTTTTTCTGGGAAGCTGCTGTTGCCATAGACGACATAGAGCCCAGCCCTGTGCTGCGAGGATTAGGGGCCGAAAAGGTTGGGGGAGGGAAGGAGAATGTGCTGTGGCTATGATGGGGGTTTGAATAGTGAGAGTGACCTGCAAAGTGCACTGAACCTGGCTCTACGAAGCTGGCATCGCTGATGGGACTGTGGCCTCCACTAGACTGTGAGAGGGAGGGGGAGGGAAAGACCTCTGAAGAGGAGAGCTGGTGCTGTTGGGACTGTGACTGATGGTGATGGAGAGGGGAAGTGGTGTTTGGTGACAAGAAGGGCTCAGGTGGTGGCGTTGAAGCTGAGGCATTACTCATAGCTTTTGGTTTGCGGCCTCTCCTCTTACCCATGTATATTGTGCCTTTTTTGCTTACATTAATTTGGGGCCCAAGTTTTCCCCCAAAAGAAGCAGCCAGGGAGGACAAAGATTGGGTTGCAACTTCTACAGAGCCAACTACACCACTATTGGTCACTTTAGGGGTGTCTTCTGGTCTTGGGCCTAACAGGAATTGACTGAGGATCCGTTTCCGTTTCACACTTTTCATTTTGTTGATCTTACCTATGATAGTTTTCATGATGAGCTGCCCGTTTCCTTTGCTGCGAAAACGTTTGTCTCCCATGTCCCCTGCCTCTGGAGCCAGTGTGGGAGGCTGACCCTCCTGGGGTAAGGTAGGGGGAAGGCGCTTAGGGCGTCCACGTTTTCTAGGCATAGGTTTAGGGGGATTCAGGTCCACCTCTGGGTGAAGAACAGGGGGGTCCTGCTCTTCTTTGGACTTCAGTAAAGATGAAAAGACCTTGGAAGGAGCCATCTTATTAGGGAGGCGCCCATGAGCCGAGGCATCAAGCCTTGGCATTTTGGACTTTGGCCTTCCTCTTTTCTTGGGCTGGGATGTGAAGAGCTGTGACACTGGGCTTTGTGGCACAGGATTTGGTTTTATCTTATTTGGGTTGGGAGGCCTGCCCACAGGTCTTTTAACCGGCGGTGGCGAATCCAAGCTTGAAGATAAAGGCATGGTGGTTTGGTCGAAGGGACTGTCCTGGCCTGCTCTTTGATTCTGCGTCTTGTTCATAATACGGCTCCAGCGAGGTTTTCTTCCCCTGCGTTTTTTAAGAGGTTTGCTGTCCTGCTCTGCGGGAGAGTCTATGGATGAATCAGGAGAATCATCTCTAAGAGGCGACTGTGAGCAGTCTTCATCATCTGGCTCTGGTGGGGAAGGTACCCTTTGTCTTATGGGCTCAGGGGGACTGCTGGTCCGACCAGGTCGGCTACTATCCCGGTTGGGACTACGCTTACTTGGACTAGAGCTCTTTCCCCTCTCAACTCGCAGTGACTGATTACTTGCCCCCTTATCTTTCCCTTCTGACTTTCCTGTTCCTGTTAGAGGAGGGCACTTGGTTAAGTCTCTGGGGTTGTCCATGTCCTGCTCTCTATCACTTGCACTGCTTTCCTCTGCCAAAGCAGGACTCTCTCGTGCGTGGTGTCCTTGTGAGGGAGCAGGAGAGCCCAGGTGACTCACTGCACTCACTGTTCTCTGCTCAGCTGAGTTGGTGGAAGAGGATGAAATGGGGCAAGACGGTGAAGATGTGGTGTGCGGTAGGCAGTGACTGGGACGTGACTGTGGCTTAGAAATGCTAATGTTGCTGTTGTCACTGTTGCTGTCCTTTGACAGAGCCGACAGCCGGTTATTGCCATAGGTGAGTGCTGGGCTGCTGCTGCGACTACTGTTGTTGCTGCTATTGGTGTTGTTGCTGCTACTAGCTTTCCCAGTCCCATCCATGTCCTCCCTCCTCAGCGGTGTCATGGCGATTACATTTTCCATAACACTGTCTTTGTTCCTAGAACCATAGGGCCGACCAGGCGGCCGTGACACAGGAGGTGGGGGAGAAAGGTGGATCATTCTTGAATACGTGTTCCTATTAGCCATAGCCCTGTCTCGTTGCTTGGCTGTAGGGGCCATAAAGCCTGAGTTTGGGAGGGGAGGATTGGGGTCAGTCTTTGCAGGTTTAGCTGGCTTAGGGGTCTTTGATGGTGGGCAAGTCGCTATGAGTTGAGCTAACTTCTCAGTTACTGTCGGGGCTCCCCAACTTTGAACACCTTTTTCCTTGTCTCTCTGACTTTCAGTGCTGTAGGTGTACTGAGGAGGTTTAACACCTTCAAAGCTGGGTTCCTTTGAAGCAGGTAGTGGTGGTGAGGGTGAAGATGTCCGGGGGTTGGGTTGCAGAGTCTGGGTTTTCTTCCCAAAGGGATGCGTTTTGCTGTCTGGTTGAGGGCGGTGAAGATTAAGGGGTCTCTCAGATGTGGTGGTGGCTGCTTTTGTGTCTGACTTTGTATCAGACTTGCAATCCATCTTTGGTGGACCCTTAAAAAAAAAAAAAAAAAAAAAAAAAACAGACAAGATGTGATTAATGAGAGTTATTAGGTGGTAATTGATCATTAATTTTTACATATAAAAAATGCATGGTCCAAATTAGCTTTTGTCTCTCAACGTCTGAACAATTTTTTAAGTGGTGTAATAAACTGATGATATTTAACTGATATTTAATGACATCAAATCTGGAATTAATGTGGCAAAATCAAGAGCAGCTCTGCCACTCAGTCTAACACTTTTTGTCCATAAACAGCCATAGCTTAAAGTACAGACTCATCACTCAGCAATACATTTTTTTTACCCCTTTACAAACTGCAATTCATTGATAGGATTTTCTGTCCAATGCTTCCTCCTGAGCCTGCCCAGAGGGGAAGTTGCACTCAACTCAATAACACTTATCAGGGTCAGATTGGGGACAGCGAGAGAGAGAGTTGGAGAGCGGGGTCATGCAGAGGAGGGGGGTGGAAAGGACATGGCCAGGCAGAGACAGAGGATAGACGACACAGACAGAGGGAGATTGGAGGGCGGGCGGGGTGGGGGGGTGGGGGGTGGTGTGTGATGAATAGAGACAGGCTAACAGAGAACACAAAGAAAACTAAAGAACAATTTATGCTCCGCTCTTAATCTGAGCAATAACATGGTGATTACTGAGCTAACCTTGTTGTGGACCACTGCCTCACAGATGCCTGGTGATAGTTTTTAAAACAGCACAGGTGCAAAATATTACACCGGTGAACATGCTGCCGGTGTTTTAATCAAAATACATAAATTCACTGTCTTCCCTCCTTACCCTTTTTGGAGCGCTCCCGTTCACTTGGGAAGGTGACAGGGTGGTAGTGCTGGCGGGAGGAGCGGGAGGTGGTGGTGTAGCAGCTTTAGCGGAGGGGGTCGATGAAGATGTCGGGGCTGGTCTGTTGACGCTGGGACTCTGCTCTCTCTCTTTTTCTCTGCCATGTGAAGGACTCTGGTTCTGACCACCGGGCCCGTCACCTGTAGCTGCAGCACGGTTTCCTCGAGCGCCGCCTCCTCCGCGCCCTGTGTGCCTTACGGTGGCCCTGAAGGCTGGTCTGCAAACGTAATTCTCCAAGATTTTAGGGGGTTTCTTCATGCGCTTTGCTTGGAGGCCAATTTTAAGTTTAACATTGCCCTCGGACAAGCTGCTCTCCTTTATGGAGAAGTGGGACTGGTCACTGCCTGCGCCTCCTGGTCCACCTGCTCCCGCACCTCCTGCACCAGCAGAAACATTTGCAGATCCCTCCTTCTCCCTGTCCCGCTTCTTCTCATCATCCTCTTCTTTCTTTCCACCCCCTCCCTCCTTCTCTCGCTCCCCTGCAGGAGCACCTGAGAGGAGAGGGGGTGGAGTTGCAGTTCTCCCTTGAATCTTCTGATCCATTGGAACTTTAGGGACTGTGCAGGTTTACAAGGGAGGGGGAAACTGTGGATACCAGGTAGAGTTTTTGTTTGGGGA
>JANJYP010027630.1:0-10407 GCA_024605115.1 Rastrelliger brachysoma | reverse complement strand
TAATTTCTTCAAAATCAATGTTCTGAACTTTGTGTGTTTTTTGTGATTCAATTTCCTTCAGATGCCTCACA
The DNA here is from genome assembly GCA_024605115.1 of Rastrelliger brachysoma. NCBI lineage: Eukaryota > Metazoa > Chordata > Actinopteri > Scombriformes > Scombridae > Rastrelliger > Rastrelliger brachysoma. The sequence goes on along the minus strand of JANJYP010027630.1, from coordinate 10,336 downwards.
CAAGACGATATTCGTCTTCGGACAGAGACAGTCGAAGCAGCTACCAAGACCGTTACAGAGACCGAGACAGAGGACGACGACATCGACACAGAAGATCACCTACCTATTCATCAAGTAGTGACAGAGACAGAGATCGAGACAGAAGGGGACGGGGACACAGACAGGAGGGAAGTTATGTACGCTCAAGGAGGTATGTTTGTGTGTAGACTTAGTTTGATTTGTTTATATAGTTCCTAAGTTTGTATTTTTGTATTGTAAAGATATGTCTCTCTGTAAAATGTCAATGTATTTTATTTTGTTCTTCTTCTGATCCAGTCGCAGCTATNTCCTAAGTTTGTATTTTTGTATTGTAAAGATATGTCTCTCTGCAAAATGTCAATGTATTTTATTTTGTTCTTCTTCTGATCCAGTCGCAGCTATGACAATCGCTCAACGGAGCACCGGCCGTTTGACCGAAGATACTGCGAGGGATCCAGACGCTTGGATCAGAGCCGGGACCGCGACAGAGAAAGGGAGCCACATGGAGCAGCCGAGAGTTACTATCCACGCGACTTCTCCCCGAGCATGTACGACTACCGACGCGGCCGCGAGAGGGAGCGTGAACGGGACGAGTCGTACCGGCGGAAAGGCAGCAGGCGTAAGCACAAACGAAGGCGGCGTAGAACCAGGTCCTATAGCCCATCCTCCTCGGTGAGTACAGCCAGACCTGAGATTGTGTTTTAACTCTCCTCATCCTGTCTCCCTCCGTCTCTCTCCTCCGCTCAGCTCTTTCTGTCTCTTTCTTTCTTTAACCATTAGTTTTTCACAGCTCCTGGACTTGGTAAGTAGTACAATCTTTATGATTTTTTTTGTTTGTTTATTTTTTTGGTCTGTCAGAGGGATTTTGTTTCAGTTTTTTTTTGTTTGTTTGTTTAAGTGGGATTTACGTAAATAGATTTTTTTATTTTTGGAAGAGCATTTTCATTTTTATGCAAGCATATTTTTTAGTAGTTTATTAATAATCAATCATTAATTCTTGCTGCTCTTCAGACACACCCTCACCACCACTTTCTTAACTTTTTATTTTAGTAAATGTAACTGGTCACCTGGTCACATTTCATTCTATGTGGCCTTACATTTCATTAAGTTATATTTATTATCTTTACAATTTATAATGACAGTTTCAAAAAGGCTTTTAAATGCCTGTGCAAGTAGTTGTGCAGCTACTTGTAAACTTCAGTGCAGGTAGGCTGAAAAGTGAAAATGTTCTACCAAACTCCATGCAAAATTTAGATTTTAAGTCAATGAAGATTTTTGTATGGATATACAGTGTAATGGCATTTGAAATGTCTTAGATTTATTCAAATGCAGCTGTGAGTGGGCTATCACCAGTATATTTTTAGGTGAGATGGTGGTTGATTTTTTTAATGTAATATCTTTAAATATTTCCTGCTTAATTACGTATGGTCCTCTCCTTTTTATTTTTCATCTTGTTTATCCTGAAAAGTCAACCTGATAAGCTTTGAATTAGTTATATTACTGTCTTTTAACTGGTTTTTGCGTTGATGAATGGATATGCCAGTTGCTTCCTTGTTTGTAAGCAGCTGTGGTTTAAAGGTAGAGGGGGGAGAGGAGCAGAGGACAACATGTGATCTTTGACTTGTTCCCTTGCACTATATCCCTATCGTTATATATTTCCTTCACGTGGTGTCATGCGTGAATCGCCCCATGACCACCAAACCTACCTACAACCACAACATCAACTACCACCAACACCACCCTCCTCCTCCCTCCTCGTCTACCTGTGCCGCCCGACGGCGTGGCTGCGGCTGCCCCTGAATACCCCCCTGTTCCCTTCGGTCGTGTCCTGACCTGCTGATGGCGGTTTGGGTGTGAAAACAGCGGAGCAACAGCCGGACGCGGGCAGTGAGTGTGAGGGACGACGAGGAAGGGCACCTGATCTGTCGGAGTGGGGACGTCCTGCAAGAGAGATGTACTCACTGCCACTACTCTATCGTAACCCTTCTCCATATGAGTATTAAAGCATAGAGCATTTACATGACATGGGAGTGCCTGATGATGATGATGCCTTGCTAGAATGCTCTTCGCTCTAGCTGAAATAGCAGGGTGGATTGCAAGAATGTTGAAGATTTTGAGAGGGACTTTAGATACCGCCTGCACTTTTTTGTTCTAGGATTTTAAGCTGTGGAGCATTTTCTATGTTTCACAGGTTACTTGACTTTTCTACACATAGAATCTCATTTGCAGCTGTTTGTCTCTGTTGCGTTTTTAGTTTAAAACACAGTTGCAGTTTTAAATCTGTAACTTAAGCTAGTTATTTTCCACATAGAGGGGTTTTAGGGGTTTTCTTATGTTTTTTTTAAATTTAGTGGACACATAACTGCATCACTTATAGACTAGTGTAACCAGCACATACATATACTGTAGACAATGCATTTATATAACTTTTGTCATTGCTAGGATCATGCGTTGTTTAGTAGGAATACCAATGATTTTTCAATTTTTCCAGTTTTTTGAGGGTCTTCCCTCATTTTCGATGGCTGCAAATTGGTCATCAAAAGGAAGGGAGCGCTTTACTTATGCCCCCTTAATTTCGTCACATGTATCATAGTGCATTCAGTTATCGTAGTAGCTTACATCAAAGTGTTTTCAAGCCTGCCAGATTGAATAGGCAAGCCATTTGAAAAGGGGATGGGCGCTAGCATTGATACGCCTGTCTACACTTTTGCATTATGTATTCCCGCTGAAGTCCACATGTCTAATTCTCCTGTTCTTTCTGTCCCCGCTCTCCCTCTCTTTTCCTTGTCTCTCTGTGTTGTGTTGCAGATGAAATTGTCAGCACTTTGGGGGAAGGGACCTTTGGGAGGGTGATGCAGTGCATTGACCATCGCAGGTATGTGTGAAACAATGTATGAAGATCAAAAACAAACAAAAAATAAACAAACCAAGAGCTGTCAGTCTCTGAGGGGTTACTTCCAAGACCCACAGTTCAGTGTGTTTTATGTCATACTAGTATTGAGCTAGATGAGACCGTATAATTGTTTGCTACTTTATTATTGTTTCAGAAATCCTTTTTAAAAAGTCACACTTGATCATTTTCTCTTGTCTGTTCACCAACCGGAGCTTCATTAATAAGGTGCTTATTGCAAGGAATCAAATGCAACAGCTCAGGCAATAATTCTATGTTACATTATTTGATATTTTGTCCACACCCATTAACAAACATGATAGGGAGGGGTAGTGAGAACACTGATATATTTTAATGTCACTGTGGTGTTTCATATCTATAAATGCGGTTTAGATATTGTTTTTTTTAAAGGTTTATTTTGGGCCTTTTGCTTTTATTGTAGTTAGTATGTGGCAGAAACAGAGAGAGGAGAATAACCTGCAGCATAGGTCCCTGGCACATTATGTGGCATGTGCTGTAACCAATGGGCTACTAGGGCGCTCTTGGTTTAGACATTGTACATGTAAAGCATGTTTGGTGTTTATATCACCTTTGTTTTGCTTTATAACTGATGTTATTTTTCAACAGGGGAGGAGCTCATGTTGCTCTGAAAATTATTAAAAATGTGGAGAAATACAAGGAAGCAGCGCGCCTGGAGATCAATGTGCTAGAGAAGATAAACGAGAAGGACCCCGACAATAAATTGTGAGTTGTGGTTGAGGATTGTGGTGCTGTGGTCAAGTTTACGTCATGTCCACTGTATTAAAGCTGCCTTAAAACTCTGAACTGCCTTAGTGCTTACTATTAAGACTAAACCCTACCAATACAGATACCAACTGATCTTAAAACATTTTCATCTAGCCGCGGTGAAGTCATTTTACATTTTTCCAACTTGCTGTGTTCTGTTTACCCTCCAGCCTGTGTGTGCAGATGTACGACTGGTTTGACTACCACGGTCACATGTGTCTCTCCTTTGAGCTGTTAGCTCTCAGCACTTTCGACTTTCTAAAGGAAAACAACTATCTGCCCTACTCGATTGGTCAGGTCAGACACATGGCCTTCCAAATCTGCCTCGCTGTGAAATGTAAGTTGTGTTTTTTTATGTCCCCTTATTTTATTTCAGTAATTAAGAAAGGTGAAAGTGTTCTTGTTTTTCTGATTTCTGTCATGAAGCTCTTGATTTAACACGTCTAAATTAAATGTAGAGTTCCAACAAACAGACGCTCATTAACTGATCTCTCTTCATCACATGTTTCCTACATTTGGGTCAGCTGGAATGAAAGCTTCTGTTGTTTGTGGTTTATACAGCATGTAGCCACATGAGGGCATTATAGGTCCAGAGAACTATTATCTGATGGAGCCTCTCAGGAGTAAAACAATCCTGTAGAGGCTGTGTCCAGATTTTCACCCAAAAGTCGATGTTCCTGTATTTGTTGAATTTTTTTTTTTTTTTTTTTTTACTATTCTCAAAATTCAAATTTGACTATGTATTGGTATATATGTATCTTATCCATATCTATATTGCAACTATTAGTGTTACATGTGTCAGTAATATTACTATCTAACCTAAAAGTAGCTTTGAATGCAATTTATGTGAAAGAGCTAATAAGCAATGATGCTTGTTTTGTTTTTTTTCTTGATAGTTCTCCATGACAGTAAACTGACACACACAGACCTGAAACCTGAGAACATCCTTTTTGTCAACTCAGACTTCACAATGTCCTTCAATGTAGAGAAGGTAAGTTATAGTAGAAATAAAGAAAACGTAGAGTAGAAACTTTTTTTTTGTCTACAGGTGTTAGTGGCAAGTTTAATTTTCCACTTTGATATTGACCATGCAGATGATTTTTATAGAGAAATGAATTGTACTTGAAAATTTCTGATTTTTCTTTCACGCAGAAGCGAGAAGAGCGGACAGTTAAGAACACAGCAGTACGCGTGGTGGACTTCGGTAGTGCCACATTCGACCATGAGCACCACAGTACCATTGTGTCCACGCGGCATTACCGCGCCCCGGAGGTTATACTAGGTGAGGACTATATGTCTTTGGCCAAAAAAATCCCCACATTTTAGAAGATGATCTCCTTATATTCACTCAGGTAGGAGATGAACAGCTCAGATGTTTTTTTTATATTTCTGTAGATCAAACATTTACTTGCTAGTTCTTGTTGAAACAGCCTTTTTGTAACAAGCAAGCTCAGCACTCCTACCCTGATTCCTCTGTTGAAGGCCTTGTTCTGCTGGAGATATGTTTAGGTGTCTCATTTTCAGATGGAGTTAAATTCATGTAAATTAGATGTTCACATATACACAACAGTTTGAACCACAACGGCAAACCACTGACAAGGACAAATGGGTATTGAGATTAAATAGGTCTGGGTTATTTGAAAATGTAGCTACAATACTGAGTCCTTTGCAAAATGACGTCAGCGTTAACCTCAGCCCAGAGTACTCTCCGTATTAGACACACCCTTGGTGTTTGCAATAATTCATCATGTTTTTGTTCTTCAGAGCTGGGCTGGAGCCATCCATGTGACGTGTGGAGCATTGGCTGTATCTTGTTTGAATACTACCTGGGCTTCACTTTGTTTCAGGTACAACACCCTACTACTGCCGGCTTCATTCATTCATTTAATATGAGGTTATGAAAAATAGGAGAGATGGTTAATTTGTGTTTATTCATCAAATATCAAAGCCTGAGCCTCCTGTCTAGCTGTGTGCCTGCTGGAAAAGTTAGTGCTCTTTAACCCTGGAAAAAGTAAAGAGTTGGATAAAAAATGAGAAAAATATGAGCCCAGTTAGGACTGATGCCTTACTCAGAGAGGTTTGATAAACCTAAGGTTGTCTCATGTATCTCACCAAAGAAAGAAAGAACACTGCGTGGCTTGCATAGTGATTAATCTGGTAGAAACTAACCCTGTGTGACATGTGAGCTCTTAACTGTCTGTCTTGAAACTCTTACGTAGCAGCCTGTACTTAAACCCTCAGTCTTTCTCTTTTGTCTTTTCTTTGTATTTCTTTCAGACCCATGACAATAGGGAGCATTTGGCCATGATGGAGCGAATCCTGGGACCAGTGCCATCTAGGATGATTCGTAAGACGAGGTGAGAAAAACGTAAACATGAAGTGATAAAAATCATTGTGAAATCAACTTGCACACATGTGAACACTGCTCACACGGATCCCCCTCCAATCTCAGGAAGCAGAAGTATTTCTATCGGGGTCGCCTCGACTGGGACGAGAGCTCGTCAGCAGGGAAATACGTCAGAGAAAACTGCAAACCCTTACGGGTAAGAACAGCAGCTGATTAACAGGAAAAAAAGTGAAAACTGTGTTGTATGAAAGGAAAAGTAGTGTTTATTGTTCTTTTCTTTATGTTCTTCTTCACACCTCTCTCTCATGTCTTTTGCCAGCGGTACCTGCTGTCAGAGGCGGAGGAGCACCACCAGTTATTTGACCTCATCGAAAGCATGTTGGAATATGAGCCCTCCAAGAGGCTGGTGTTAGCTGACTCCTTAAAGCACCCTTTCTTTGAGAGCGGGGGGCTTGGCGAGGCAGCAGGCAGCAAGAACTGGGAGGGTAACCGGGACATCAGCCGGTGACCCACAAAAACCCCCAAAGACTGAATGACTGAGGAGATCAAGTCTTTTATATGTGGAACAGGTGAACTGTTGAATAACGTGGGGCTTTGGATGTTTTCTGTCGTTTGTCATTAAAGCATGGACACCTAAACTTCTTGCTCCTCCACCTTGCCGCTCTGTGTCCAACTCTGCAAGTCACAAGAGGCATGTCTTTTTTTTTTTTTCTTTTTTTGGTTTGTTTTTTTCAGCAGAGACCAAAACAACCCACAAACAACTGGAGAAGAGTCTAAATGAATCTTTTCTACTGGTCAGTTTTTAAACAGAAGATTGTTTGTACCCAAATTAGCCCTCTATGCAGCTCGGCTTCCTTTTGACCTCTGACACACCTTCCTCCCTTCCCTCGTTCCTTCCGTCCGTTTACTTTCAGCACATGTAAAGAAAATAACTCACCTTTTTAAATAAGCACTGCTAAAGCCGGTCATTCACAAACTCAGTTTTGGAGAATAAATATCTTCAGATTCTGACGTCAAAAGAGAAGAGGAAAAAGGAGACAGAGCTGTATGTGCAGCACAAGTCCTCACCCACATAAAGACAAACACAATATGTGGAGGCCCCTGCTATCATTCACAGTCTATGCTAATGTCAAACATTACAATTTGATATCATATTTTCCCAGGAGCTTTGTTTGGTGAGGGCATACTATTAAAACATTTCTTCTCAAGTTTTGTCCCGAAACAAAACAAAAAAACAAACAATGCAAGTTGCAAGCGTCTCAAAATTTTGTTTACGTTTTTGTTAAGTGAGCGCTTGCAGTGAGTAATCATTTTTTATGTTACTTTTCTTTTTAATGTATAAAAAGATGATCCCCTATATGGAGACTTTTGCCCTTAATATCTGGCCTTAAGGCCTGTTGTTATTCGCCAACGAGATGATAATGGTGATGGACACTCCACACACAGGCCTCTATAGCCTGTCTTATTGATAGATAGATATATGTTTATGTTATGCAATGCTTTCTGTGTGTGTGGGTGTGCGTGTGCATGTGTGCGTGCGCGTGTGTGTAGGGGTGGTATGGGTGACACTCTTGCGTTAATGTTTTGCTCATTGACTTAGTAATTCTTCAGCATTAAACATGGGAACATTGTCACACATTCACATTCAGACACAGAAAAAAGAAACATAAACTGCCTTTGTCATTGTATGACGTGGTCAGACCGGCCGTCTCCACTGACGTCTAAGCACACAGCTCCTGGTGGCCGCCGATGAGCCACACACCACTCCTGTTGATATTTATTTTTTCTTTTGGTGTTTTTTGTTCAAATAGGTCATTGTCCCCACACCCTCAACCTGTACATGGTTTGTTTTTTTTGTATGAAATTAAAGCGTATAAAACTGTATATATGTATGATTGTGTAGAATTAAAGTTAAGTCCTCCTTTCCGAAGACTCGTGGTGCTCTCACTGTTGGTTTGGGCCCTGTTTTGAAATGCCATCACTGTGTCTGAGACCATCTCTAACCTCACTGACTAACACCCCTGCTGGACGATTAGCAAAAAGATCAGAGGTTTGAAGAAATTCAGGAGTTAGAAACGTTTTCATGTTAAAAAGGGAACTAATTATTTGATTTTGACATATAATACTATAAATTAATACTTTTTTATATGACAAAAAAGTATGGAAAACTTCAGAAAGCAGGTCAGCATGCAGAGCAGTATTTCATTAGGTAACGTACATGCTTGTTTTACCTCAAAAATCTATCTTTGCTTTTGATTTAGTGGACATTAAAGCTTGTAGGCTCTCTAGGAAGGATTTGAACCCCGTCCAAAATCAGATCACTTGTTGACTTTGCCAGGAAATTTCTTCCTGGTATTTTATCTGCCCCAGCTGTCTTGGTCGTTAATTTGTGTTGGTAACTAACCTCTCTTTTATTCCCTTTCCAAACCAACGTAAGCTGTCACCCTGTCAAGACAGGAATAGAGGGGAAGCACCAACGATCTGCAACAACAGGTGTAACGAGGCTTCGTCACGTAAGCTCTCCCCATCTGCCGGTAGGTAACATCTCACTGTCCCCATTTAATTCACTTTTGACATGTCTGTGGAGAGTTGGAACAATTGGGTGGAGGCTTTGTAGAGTAAAAATGATCGAGGTCGGGAAGGAGGCATTAGGACAGGATATACAAGAAGTCATTTTTATCATAAGAGTGAAATGTGTGAATATGTTAGCGGTAGAATAGGTTAAGTATTAATATATTTTACTTAATTAAAAGAAGCTATACTACGATGTAAAAAGTAGATGTAGCCTATAAAGTAGCATAAAATGGAAATAGTCAAGCAAAGTTGCACACTGGCAATATAAATTTGGCAATGCTCATTTATTAATATATAGACTGACAGATTTGAACTTAAAAAGCATTCAGAGGCATCAGAGTAGTTTGCTCTGGTGTGTGGTATGAGAGTCCTTGTGCCAAATGCGTAAAATTGCACGCACAAGGCCAATAGTTTGTCGTCATATTGACAAAGCTGTGCGTATGAACGTTTCAATGTTTTAGAAATTTCAGTCATTGAAGGCCAGCCAGGACGCACATGCATAAACATCACACCCCCCCCCCCCTCGCGATGAGCCATAAATGGATGATAACTCGTCCTGAAGCAGCTGTTTCCGTATCAACATGCTGTCCGCTTCACCAGTCTGTACATCTGCCAGTGAAACCAACAGGAAAGAAATCAAATTGTGTCTCACTACAGAGTTTCTTCATCAGCTGTTATTACAGAACATCTGTTATTACGCACGGTTGCGTGACTCTTTGTGCCCTCCTTATCAGGGAAAATTTTAGGATCAGACCTATAGGGGGGCTCAGCTCCTCATGGGAATTTGACATGCAATGCCCTGCAAGTGTTCAAACCCTTTGCTAAATTACTAATTACCCTGAATAACGTACATTACCATAAAAATATAGTAAGTTATTTATTTTTAAGGATACTGGGANATGGGAATTTGACATGCAATGCCCTGCAAGTGTTCAAACCCTCTGCTAAATTACTAATTACCCTGAATAACGTACATTACCATAAAAATATAGTAAGTTATTTATTTTTAAGGATACTGGGAACAAACATAGAGGTTATAAAAGGTTTAAAATTGCCGCTGACCCTTAACACTAACTCAGCACACGGATCTGTAAAACATCATAGCTCAGAAATGTAATCAATGAAGTGTGTAGCTCGTATTTAAACAACTTTACTAAGTGTGACACATTTAGGATAAAATGAAAAATATACAAAGNTGTGTAGCTCGTATTTAAACAACTTTACTAAGTGTGACACATCTAGGATAAAATGAAAAATATACAAAACACGCGTAATGCTGATGCTGTGCCTAACGTTTGAATGCATTTTACGACCCCCAAATCATTAGCTGGTTGTCAGACTAATGTTTTACTAAGATATTTCACCTTAACCTTTTTTATACCTCATCTCCTCCGCAGCACATTAGTCTGTGCAGAGACGGTATCTGTATTGCGGTGTTAGCGTGGTATTTCCTGTGCGCACACATCATTTATCGTTATCTGGCCCCTGAACTGAGCACGGAGTGAATGAATCTGTGAATGAAATGAGTCATTCACCTGTGTCTGACTCACGTGCTGTATGTCGCCAGTCAATGAAAACGCATCCCTGTGTTTGAAAGGTGCACGATGCTGTGACGCAGAGCCCCCCACCCCCACCTTACTACCCCACCACCCTCCAGCCTGCATGGTCCATCTGTCTGAGTTCCTGTCCAACTCTGCATCACCGCATTGAACAGCTGCGAC
>JANJYP010027580.1:0-33013 GCA_024605115.1 Rastrelliger brachysoma | reverse complement strand
GAGGAGGAGGAGGAGAGGGGGTTCTCCTCGCCTCTCTTTTTCCCTGCTTCGTTGTTTTCTGTTCTCTCTCTGCTGTGCTGCAGCGTAGGTCTGTTTGTATAAGCTCTTTACAGGATTGACCAAGCCATGGAGCCATCCAGATGAAACAAAACCAACCTCATTTGGTTGTTTTGAAAATGATTCTCTTTATTTTGTTTGGTTCAGGCAGATCCACCTCGTTTGACATGAGGGGAATAAAGCCTCTCTAACGTCCAGGGTCATTTCCCAGAAACATCATTTGTATCTGCGAGGTTCTTCCTCTGTGCACTGAAACTTCTTTCATCAACAGGTCTTATAAAGTCTCCAGACAACATGAATGAAAGATGCAATTCAACCTCCCTTTTCCCCCCTTTTTCCCTTTCGACCTCCTCAAAAGTACAATAATCTTCAGTCACTGGTCTCCTCCTCTCCATTGCGTGGCTGTGTGTAGCACCGGAGTGGTGCTGATTAAGCCAACAGAGAGACAAACGGGAGACAAAGTCCCAGCCCACCAGTTTAGTTTCACATCCTGGACTGGAGCTGGGCCGCAGCCTGCCAAGTGGAGGGCTTTTAAACTGGGCTAAACACTAATTGCTGCCCTATTTCTTTTATGTTGCTTCTTTCCCATCTGCGATGGCGCTTCCAGACCTCCACAGCAGCCAGAGCCTCATTATAGCAGACAGTTAACAAAGGCTGGGAAACAGAAGCGGAGAATTCACTTAGGATAGCTATCTAACCGCCAACTAGGAGGCCTGCTCGGAAAATTGAATCAATGACAGGGGTCGGCTTGTGATTAAATCCTTCAGGGATATTAAGATATTAAGATTTTGGAAATCTTAATTATTCATCTAAATTGTTGCGGCTAGCTTTGATAATGGAATAAATGGGTTGTAAAACGGAGAAATAGGGTGTGAGACAGGCTTTCAAGCATTTTTAAGATGTTTGCCTGATCTTTCCTTTTTTTCTCCCCCCACTCTGGTTTCATGCTTGTTTTTTTGAAGGTGTTTTTTTGTATGTGTGTGTATGTGTGTGTGGGGGGTGGCATAGAGAAAAACAGAATGATGGAAATGTTGAAGAGGTGAAAGAGAGTGAAGGATAAAGCGAGAAGGAAGGAGATTGGGGAACCGAAATAGAGGGGGCTGAGATTGGGGGTGGCAGGGAGGAATAGAGAGAAGGTGGGGAAAAGAGAAGAGGGGGTGGTCAGCAACAAAGCCTAATGTTGCCATGGAAACTTGTTTATGCCTCACTGATGCATCTTGTAGATCCAATTAGAGACTGATTGTGTCCATGTCTTCATAGACACACGCACTTGTACCCGGGCATGGTGCGCACCCCCCACACACACTCACAGGCACGCACAAACACACACACGCACACACACACTTGCATGAAAATGTATGTACGCATACACACATGAGCACATGCAGAGTGTTGCTGCTGAAAACCAGCAAATTGTTGGGAGAGGTAGGACAAAGGATACCCCGCGTTCTCTCTCATATCGGCCCTTGAATTAGCACAACCCCTCCTCTCACCAACAGTCCCTTCTCACCCCCATGAGCATCAGACAATAGCATGGAAATAACGTCTCACCCGCTTCCAAGCCCTGTACAAGAGCCTCTGTCCGAATATACTTTCATGACATCATATTCGCTGAAAAACACAAGGTTGGATGGGCACGATTTTTACTGTTTTGCCAATTTCATTTTGCATTTCCTGCCTTTGTGAATGAATTCATTTATTTGGTAATGCTGCTGTTCAAGAAGAATGGCCATGAATGTTGAAAAGGCCTTAATCCAATCATGTTCATTTTCATGGGGGGCATTTCTTTAGAAAATGGGACTTTTTAAATCATCATTTCTTACAATGGGTGGCCTTTTGCCAGTGTTTAACATCAGAGAAGGAGGGTTGGTGATCATAAGCCCCCCTTACACTCTTATACTCCTCTATCAATCTTTTTGCAGGAGCCATCACAGTCCTCCATTCCCTGGGCCTGTCTGAAGAGTCAGTTATTTAGTGGTGAAATGATGTGTGTGATGATGAAATGAGGGGCTGTAGATAAGGTGAGATTACACTCTCAGAGAAAAAGAAGGGAGAGGCAGAGTGGGCCCCGGCCCCTGATGTCTTGTTAAAATGTGAGGGATCAGAAAGAACAACAAATGCATTGCGCGCAGCTAAATCCTGCTTAAATCCGCTGGCATGGGCAGATCTAGCAGATAGCCCCGCTGCTGTGCTCGCTGTCTGCGACCACAACACACACACATACACACACATACATAAACACACCCGTGGTCAGTCCGGCTGTCTGGGTTAATGCTTGGCTAACTGGGACAGCAGAGCTGAACCATGTTGACATTTTAAGCCTCAAACAAGGCCAGAACAATGATTCAGCCCATCTGCCCCCCCATCAGACCGCAACCTCAGCCCATTTTGCTGACCGTCTAGCACACATACACACACACACACACACATGCAGACCTGCATAAACATACACACCACTGCCCAAACACACTGCAAGTTCTCAGTGTACCCCCCGCCCCCTCTCTTCACACACACTTACACACACACACACACACATAAACACACACACACACACACCAAGTCTCCTCCTGTTCTCCACCTTTTGTGAATAAAAGAGAACAAGAGCTGATCTGATTGAGTTGGCAGCAGAGAGCGAGGTGGAGAGGTACGGTAAGGCCAGATGGATTATCTTAATCCTCCAGTAGATGATCATGGCAGATTGAAGATGAACCAGAAAGCCTTAACCTCCCGGCTGACCCCCGCACGTTGTTTTTCCTCCAGATACTCGGACCTCTGAAGTAGAAGCAGTGTAGATAGGATGTTCAAGCACAGGTCTTACATGGAACTCCAGGAATATGAGAAAAAGAGTCTGTGGCATTTGTTGGATGTGATCCTATCTGTAGCCATTTCTATGGCAGCCATTTTGTGTTTGGCCATCTTGTTTCCCTACTTGCAAACTTTTGGTATGCTTTGATTTGGATCCAAGTCTGTGAAAAGAACTCTCAAAGATTTGTGTGAAACACTCATGCTGAACATTGTCAAGTTGTAACATGTAGTGTTTTTGTGGGGCCAAATTAACTGTGCTCTGACTAAAAGCCTATGCCAGACAAATGTAAACCCATAACTCCTGAAGCTCAAAGTATTAAGACTGTATAAACTGTTGTCTGAATTATGCGCCTACTTTTTCCAGACTTCCTTTATTATGTTAGTTATAATTTGTCTCCTTTTCCTTGTTCCAAAGGTTTGTGGCTGGAAAAGGCCTGGTGATCTACCCAGACATCGGGGACAAACTGGACATCATTTGTCCCAAAGCGGACCAAGGCAGAGAGTATGAGTACTACAAGTTGTATCTGGTGAAGAGGGAGCAGGCGGAGAGCTGCAGTACTGTCCTCGATCCAAATGTCCTGGTCAACTGTAACAAGCCGGAGAAGGACATCAAGTTCACCATCAAATTCCAGGAGTTCAGCCCTAACTACATGGGCCTGGAGTTCAAGAAGAATGTCAACTACTACATCACCTGTAAGTTTTTTCCTGAATAGATTTATTGTTGATGTTTATTTTTTTAACCTTCATTTAACCAGGGAAGCTTGACTGAACAATCAGAGTAATAATCCCTGCTTCACACTCAGTTACACACTGCCACACCTGGGAGTTTAAAACTGACTCGTAATGGCTGCTGCAGTAGCAGTTTAGCAACGAGCAAAAGTGTACTGCTTTTGCTCGTTGCGCAGTAGCAGGTCTAAAATTTATGAGTCTGCGATTCAGAATCATTTCCTAATCATTTCCGAGAAGTTTCACGAAAAGACCTGTGTAATCCTGATAATTAATCCTCCCTTATTATATGGAATATAGAGACAGTGTTCAACTGGTACTTCATTTAATTAATTGCAGTGAATTGCTGGTGTAACCTAGAAACTCGTTTAGTCAGTGCACATCAGGTAAGCTGAGCATGCAGAACTGTGAAATGTCTACAAATATACAATTCATGTGTTTATGTGTAAAGTTTCCAGTAATAAGTGGATAATGACTACATGCTTACTTGAACTGAAATATTTTCTTTAGCGTTTTTCTTTCACATTTTTCCATAATTAGGGTGAAATAAGAAAGTTCTTTCCATGAAATGTCTTTGGGAATTATTAAGAAATTATGCACCCTTAAAATTAGTAGAGTCGTACCCAAAAAAACACTTTGCACACTTTGCTTTTCACACATACCTTTTAGACACAGTCTGTTTGCTGGTAATTTGTTATGGGCCCTATTAAGTAATCATTCTGAAGTTAAAATTATATTTAGTGTGAATGTAATTGCGGGATTGTAGAAAATAGAAATTCAGACTACAATTTCAAAGGTCTTATTTATGCCAGAAAAACATTCCGATATGTGTGTAAGCAGTGTAGAATTAATAGAGTCTGACATATGACAAGAATGATTTTATTCATTTCATATGAATTCAGACTTCTTAAGCTCATGATGCTTGAAAAAAGTCATTCCTTGGTGGGTTCTGCATGCTCCAAGTTGGCCTCTTTATTTAGTGCCTTATTTTCCTGAACATTAGTAATCGAAGGAGGTTCCCGGTGTCAGACAAGCTGGCAGCGTAGGCACCAGAGCAGAATTTGTTTCTGGAATGGGGCTAAACATCCTACAAATCTGCTCTGCCGCAATGTCAATAGTTTTACTCTCTGTGGGTATGTCCACACTTGTGAGAGCATTGGAAACCTGTTCCAAAACAACCTTTGTTACCCCAATAGACATTTCACTGGGCTGCAGGCAGGGAATAGTGAGGAGGGGGAATAGAAGAAGCACCCTGAGGCCCTGTGGAAGTTTGGGAACAACTTTCACCACCGCCTTTTGTGCAACAAGCAGTTTGCAGTTTGCCTCCTGTGGCTTTCCTCTCAGGATTTTGGCGTGTTCTCACGTCATGCTGAGGACTTTAGTGTGTCTGTGGGTTACAGCCATTAAGCTTATTTTTAAAACTCTCCAGAATATAGCTCAGATATTAAGATCACGGTACTTTACTAAATGTGTGTCAAATGTGACTCACTGAAAATCATGAGATAAGACCTCTAGGGAGCCGGAGGAGCATCTGTGCTTGAAACTGAATGTCCCTCATTTCACTGCCCACACCTGCGACAAAGAGTGAGATTTAAAGTGCAAATTTGACCTATTTACAGGATAAAATCAGCATAATGTAGCACTTAACTCTAAACCCTCCTTTCTAAGATTCTGGTTCTCATCAAAATCCTCCAATACATACTCCTAAAGGCTTCAAAGGGAAGCTTTATCTTTACTGTGTCTCATAATTTATTAGATGGATCAGTGTAACATAAGAAGACTTCAAGGTGTAGTGGTGGACTTTCTGTATGTGTCTAAACACTCTTGGTGTATTTTTTTCTCTGCTCGAGCAGCAAGTCGATCTTATCTTCACCAGCATCAGCAGTCACTTGAGATAGCATCTGTTTTTTCTGCTTAAGACTTTCATCACTAAAGCAATCTGAAAAACACAGGAAATAAGTAATTCGCAAGCATGACAAGACAGAGTTTTTCAGATTTACCTGTAATTTTATATCGATGCGGGCGAAAAGGGATGTCAGGTCTTATCTAAGACTTATAATTTTTTCAGATGCTAGCAAACCTCATATATAGATAAATCAGAGCATATTACTCAGCCAGTTTTCTGAAATATTATACATCTGAAAAAAAGTAAAGTCTAAATCGAGTCAACAAAAAACCCTCTCTCATATATCCTGAAGGCTGTATAGATTTCTTTGCTTTCTTCAAGAGAGAGATTTTGTAACTATGTATGATAAAACACTGCCAAAGTATGAACAAGAATTTGATACTTTTGTAAGTTTAGCAACAGACTTGAAGGTACGGCAATACATTTGAACCTCTGGCACAAGAGAACAGTGTGTGTTTATAGTAAAGATTGTATTTTGATTTAGTCAAAACATTATAGACTGAAACTTCTTTTGTTGAACAGAACACAAAGCAATGACTTTCCCCCCCAAGGATCCTGTTGCTAAATAAAGAGCAAAATCTATAACCACCTGCAGGAAGCTACTGTAAAATGATGCATGCATAATGTATTAAACAATTTAGCTATTATGACCTCAGTAGATGGTCACAGAGAGGGCCATTAATCAAATGTTAACATTTTGTTGCCCAGGGAAATCTCTGGGTGTATTTTTTTTGCCTTAAGTGATATAGATGAAAATTAATTGACCCCACCAACAAGTATTGACTATCAAAGCCTTATACAGCTTGTTCCTGTCACTGAGCTCCGTCGTCACTATTCCAACCTGTCAGCAAGCCAAACTGTTACACTGACTAACACCAAATGTATATCAATCCACAGCTGAAAATAGTCCCTAAAATATGCACAATGTTTTGGAAACATTGTTTAAAGGGAAACTGCCTTTTTTAAAAATTCAAGTGTATATTTGTGGACCATTTTTAAAGATTTATGCATGTAGTAGGAATGAATAACATTGGTCCTGAGTGCTGCAGTCAGGGCAGGAAAGTCAGAAAGTATTAAGTGACTGACTTATGCAATGTTGTTTTGTTCTATTAATGGGATTTTGAAACAGTAAGAAAATACAATATACTGCCAGCATTATCAAATGTTGGCATGTACACTGCCATGTTATACTTGTATCCACACATATATTTCCATGATACAAAAGCTACAGCTTGGGTGATGAGACATTTCCCAAATCAAGGCAAAGCAAGATATTGTTTTACCGTCTTGTTAGCTCAGAAGTTGCAGAAGCTTACTTAGCCCTCACAGCTCCGTTTATAATGCAAAAAGTATTCTTGGCTACTTTGGCCTTATCTAATTTCTGCTTCAGCTCCTAAATTTCCTGGAATGACTTGAACAGTTCTCTAAAATCATAACATGTGTTGTGGTTTGTCCGGTCAGAGGATATTGTTGGGGGCTCTGCCACATCTGTAATTGATTCCTCTCCGAATCAATGTAATGATCAGACATGATCGTGACATCAGCAGTGCCATATCCAGTCTAATATGCAGCAAGGAGCCTGAAGCCAAAGAACTGCTGGCATCGTAAGAAGTCAGTGGAGGCTCTGCAGGCCATAAGAAACACACTGAACCACCACTAATCTAATTTTACAGTGGAGGTATGGGAGAGAAAGGAGAATGTACAATACTGTTAAATTCACTCTGCCATAATTAGCCTCTTAATAACCACCTCTCCACATCACATTTCCTCCCAAATGGGAATACAGACAATTTAATTTTACTTTCTTTCAAAATAAAAAAAAATGCTTCAGAAGATATTAAGTGAAATTTNATACAGACAATTTAATTTTACTTTCTTTCAAAATAAAAAAAATGCTTCAGAAGATATTAAGTGAAATTCCTATTATGTTAGGAAAACAAAAACCAAGTTACAGTCAGTTTTATCCTTTAAGAATAGCTTATTTATATCATCCTTCTCTAAAGGAAAAAGCCGCCATCAATTAAACTCCACATATGTTTCCTTTTTGATCTGCAACAGTTCAATCGATATTTGTGAATTCACCCTCAAAGCCAGAACGCAGGGAAGCATGAAGCTTGTGATGTTATCAAGCGACATTTTTTTGGGGGGGCCGCTCCTGTGGCAACATATCATGTGGACTTTAAAAAATATTTCTTTGAGCTTTATTACACCCACATGTCTTCAGAAAGCACCTCGGGCATTTTCAGGGTCCGCTCATAGTTTCCCTTGCTGTTGTTAGCAGGCCTGCTCTGCATATTGTCTCTTGATTACATTATAAATATTTTAACTAAGTCTATTAGTGACATGTGTGTGGGCATGCATCTTGACTGTGGTACGATCCAACATCAAAGGAGACACATCAGCTTTACTTAAGGTTGAATTTGCTTTTCCACAAACACTTTGTTGTTTCTCTGCTGCAGAACAATTTGTCGCTGATATGTATATTATGCAAGTGTTAAGGATACTTAGCACTTGCGCCGCAGTGTTTCAGACTGAGCTCATAACCAAAGCCAGTTGTAAATCCTTCACAAGGGAGGCTGGACGTGCAGGATCCAGCTTGATAGTGGATCATCATTAGGCTCATATACAGTAACGTTCTCGCGTCAGCAGTAATCAGATGTTGTATTTGTCTTGGTATTATGTTAATGTTGTTGTCCTTTGCAACAGGAAGAGCTTGTTTTATTTATTCAACTGCAGCCTGTGCACACACCATGACACACTTCATCTATCATTTAGATAATGGCCATGCTTAGTTTCGCCGCATGTGTGTAATATGTGTGTGTTTTCTTGTAACAGTAAACAAGGAGGGACAGAGAGCACCTGCACTGAACTACCTTTCCTGCTTTTCTTGTACAGTGCAGAATGTGTGTGTGTGTTTGTGTTGTGAGGCCCCTTTAGGCCAGCTTATCCCCGCCTAGGAGATGTGAGTGCGTTATCCTACCGTCTCTGCTGGGAATGTGGTCCAGCCGGCCAGCAGAGAGGCGTAAATCTGCTCGGCCTATAAAGACCCGGCTTATCTGGCCTGATTAACGGTCAAACGTGGCAGACACGTTTGAAACGAGAAGAAAATGCATAGGGGAGTGGACATTCCACTGAATCTTCCAGCAGTCTTTTTTTTTGTTTAACCCCAGTCTCCACTCTGACTCCTCTGTTCTGTTTGTCTTTCCCTTGATCATCCACCACTCCAGCCCCAAACCCCCACACCACCCCTGCCCCTGCTCCTTCTATGGGGTCGAATAAGCAACAAAAGGTGTGGGGTAAAGTAAGCAACAAATGGTATGTGTGTGTGTGCATATATTTGTTTGTGTGGGTCTCCTGTGCTGTCAAATCACCGCAGGGGATCCCGCCCACGCGGTCCCGTCCATCCCAACCCGCCTGTGACAGGAGTCGAGAGAAGAGTTAAAGGTCAAAACTCATGGGCGAGGGGTCACGGAAACACAGCGGGAGGGGTTCAGTAATGATAACCCTGCACTGATCTAAACCCCAGACCATCACCAGCCTGTGCTGTCCATCAGCACCCGGCACCCCCTCTGTTCCCAACACACACATTTATATACATACACCTTCCCGCACTACCTTGGTGTATGAGAGAAAAAAACTGGTTGTATTTCACAGCGTTGTCTAAACACAGGATATGGAATGAGCTGTTTGTGAGGAAAATGGTCATGCTGTGTTTAGGGTTTTGAGTCAGGAGAGAAGTGATTTTAGACAGGAGGCTTTTAAAGGTGAAGGAAATATAATGGAGAAAATGAACAACTGAGTGGGAAAGAGAGAAGGGACAAGTATACACACCCGCACACATATACAAACAGTTCTTACGCGCCCCCAGCGGAGCCCAAAAAAGTCCCTCCATTTTCACTCCCATTTGCTCCACGTTGAAATAATGTGCCTTGACTGCTCAGTGATATGATTTCTGTGGTTAGCCGGGCCGGTGAGTCTCTGTTCTATATAAGGATAAGGCCACGAGGCAGTAAACAGAGGCAGCTTGTCGTCATGCACTCTTTTTCTTCCTTGATTTCTCGTGTAGCGGGCAGGGTAAGCCTGATCCCTCCTGACAGCTGTCACTCTCCATCTCAGTGTACCATCGTGGACCCTGACACACGTCGACTTCCCCACCGTTCCGATGCACCACTATCTCACCTCCAGAAGATTGCTTCAGTGAAATGCATAATACCCGCTTGCAGAAACAGAAAAGTTGTTTTCTATTCCATTGCTCAGTTTCTTTGACTTTGCACATAAACCCAAAGGAACTTCTTTCAATTTTATAAAACACAGAGAGCCTGATAAGCATTTTATTATCCAAGGATAAATTGGTAATGGAAAAGTCTATTTATTTCCCTCTTTAATCTTTCCACACGCTGCACCTCAGTGTTGATTGAGTCTGTGAATATAAGAATATGTCAGACAAATAGCATTTGACACTGTGGGATGATCTTTCTGCGGTACTCACACCTGACAGGATTAAGGTTAGGAGGCATGTTGCATATCACTAACATTCATGCTACTGTGTGGGCTCTCTTTTGTATTGCTGTTATTTTTGCTTGACAACCTACACATTTTACACCACTCCATCCAAAGCACCCCCCGAAGGATTTCTTCTCCACTGGGCATCCAATACTATATTTTCTTTTTACTTTGCAGGGTAGCGTCTACTCGTCTTATTTGCCCTTGGGAGAATTAAAGGTCAAGGTTGAAATCCCCGGCCCTCACAAGATCCTCCTTTGCCCTACATTGTGAAACACACTAGCATATGTGCACGCGTGCGCTCCCACGCATACAGTCGCCGTTATAATGCAAAAGTGAGCTTGGGAACAGGAACATACAATACATACAAATGAAAAACCCATCCATGCTCAAATAAAAAACAAAGCTTATAGCAAGATTTCATGTAGTGCAACAACAGTAATCTGATTCGAAAAAAAAAGTGTTAAATGTCATCTTTTAGATTTAACATAAAATTACCATAATCAAATCACAGCCACTTCCAAAAAGACGGTCGCATTTGTCTGTGGCACGTTTGAATAGACAAAGGCATTTTGATTGTCAGATTATAGAGATGCAAATAACTCACACGTTTTTTAACTCACAATTAAATGAATTTTTAACATCTGGTAACCTCCCTCAATAAAATCACGCTCAAATATTTTAATTACAAGCGAGAGACACTGTTCAGGATTTTCCTTTTGCTTTGATTGCAGTCTCTCACACATGCTTGCTCTCAGTGTAGAACAAAGGGCATATTGTTTTATTGCATATTTATCAGATTGCGGACATTAAAAATGACTTACACATTCTGAAATAATAACCATTTTTGCTGGCAATCATTTCTATTAGTCTGTACATATTGTGAAATAAAGAATTGTAACGGTTCCAAAAACAATTAAAAATAATCAGTTTTATTATTTTAACACCCCTTGATTGTGGAAGAAAAATGTGTTGTCTTATACATACCTTAGATTTGCTGTGTTATTAATCATTTTGAAGCGGTATATGTCATTCTTTATCCTATGATAAATATTCTTACAAAGGTCTTAAAGAATGTGATTCACATAGAAATTCAGTTGGGGATTGACTTCGAGTAACTGTCATTGATGTTACCGATTAGAGTTTTAAGCAGCTAATCAGTAAGCCTTAACGGATTTCATTTTCAAAGTAAACCCTGCCAACAGGTCAGGTTATCACCGGTGGAGCAGCATGGCCTGGGATAAGGAGATTTACCCCCCCTGTGAGTGCATATAACCCAGTGTTTATTAGAGTGCCAGTGTAATATATGACTTTCTGCTTGCTTTGCAAATCTATCCAGGCTGCCTCTGCTACTTCTCCTTTGGATATTTCATTCAGAGAGGGTTAGCAGGCACAGCATTATTGTCAGTGGTTATTGCCTTTCGTTTATTACAGAGGAGTTTGTTTAGAGTGGAGGAGGGATGGGGGGGTGGAGAAGGGTGTGTGTTGGAGGTGGGGAGCGGCGGGGGGGTGGATGATTTGGGCTGTGGGTTGGTGATGGCGGTGGGGGGGGACACACGAGGACTTTCTTTTAGGGGGCTGCTCACGTGTCTGTACAAGTGAATGGTAACCATTGGTTACGGCTGAACCCATCTCTCCTAGATGATATTCATGTATTCATCTCAATTAGTCCGCTCTGTGCATCTCCTAACACAGACACTCATTCCTCCTCGGCTGTGCTCCATGCTTATCTTATTAGAATATTTTATCCTGCATGTAAGGCCTCTGTCTCTCTCTCGCTCTCTCTCCCACTACGTCATCTCTTGCACCCACTCCTCCTGCTGTGTGCGTGTGTTTGTGTGTACAGTATGGGGATACTGTGGGAAGTCTGTGTTCAAGTCATTCTTGTTAAGTGATAGCTCAGATCTCCTCTCAACACAAGAACCACCAGAGACCACAGAGCTAACTCTGTTAAACAACAACACTGTTGATTTTTGTTTTTCTCCTCTCAGCTAACACAAACTCATTTGCCAGCCGCTCTCCGAATCGTTCTGTTCTGTATGAGCGATTTTCAGTCGTTGAAAGTAGCTTCCTAGTTTTCTCTAATTCCATCCGTTATGCAGAAACCATCTCTGTGGTTTTGCTACCCTGAAATAGCTTCAGGCAAAAGGAGAGGAGACATCTCAAGACTGCTGGAAAGATTCACGTTTGGAGTAGAGTCTGTGGTGATTAGGGAAAGTAAATGTGGGACATAAGATGAGTATCATTGTCCAAAAGGCAAATTGCATCGGACAATGGAGCATCGCTGTAATAAAAAACATAAGCGCAGGACAGCCCGTAATCTATAACACTCTGGAAATGCATATTTCCCTTTCCATCTGAAATGTCTGAGGTTGTTTGCTCTCTGCTTTGCCAACAACACATATTCTCAATGTCTTTCTTCTCCGGCCAATAGCTAAGCTCAAATCACAGCTCTCTGTCTGTCAAATAGAGCTTGCTCTCCCTCTCCACCATCCCTAGAACAGTGGTTTCTCTTTTCCAAGGCACACTCTGAAATGGCTTTGTTTTCCGACAGCCATTCAGTGGCACCCTCAGCCAGGGCCTGCCAAAAAGTCCGCCTCCCCGAGCTGGAGCCCGGTCTTGTTTACACAAACTCATCGGAGAAATATGGATGTATAATTATAGAGCTTGTTGGTTTTAATGTTGCATCTTTGCTATGGAAACCACTGCATGCTTGGTCAGCTACGATGAGGGGCGGCTGATGAAATTCTGACCGGCTATGGCGTGAACATTTCTGTGGAAAGCGTTTTGGGGGAGCGAGAGAGGAAAAAGGAGCTTCTTGATGGAATCGAATCAGCGCCGAGCAAAGCAAACAAACATGAATCACAAGGCGGTGATAGAGATTGCTGTGGTTGTCCAACGCATAAATACAGAGTCTAAATACTGCTCTGCAGGCCAGGACCAAGCCCGTTTCTGTGAATTCAGCTCAGTGGCAAAATGTCCATGTTCCATTCCAGCACGACCACAAGCACACAAACACAGTAACGGGAGCACACAAACACACAGGAGGCATGTGTGCGCACAAACACACAGGCACAAATAAGCACAAAGCCACATAAGCAAATTCAAATATATATATATATACTCATAAGCTCACACCAGCATGCAAATAGATGCGCACACAAACAAAAAAAAACATCACAAAACGTTCATGCACGTCCATCTTCCTTCACTCTGCATAGATTTGTTTGTGAAATAGAATCTGCTTTAGGCATTGTGCATTCGTTAATGCACATTCAAAAAAACTGTAGCCCGACTGAGCAGAAGATATTTTCAGGCAGCAGTCCCACGGGTGTGAACGTGTGTGCTGTCAGAGTTTGTGGATGTGCACCTCGATGGATGGATGGATGCTGAAAGGAATGTGTCGTGTCTTCAAATAAATACGTGTCGTGTTTGAGTTCAGGCTGTGCTGCCTTTCTCAGCAACTTGATGATTTCGTAGATGGCGAATGAACAATTCTGCCTCCCGTTCCAAACCCACAGGTCCAATTTCTTCCTCCTTTTCTGTTCCTTCTCTGCCTTTTTTTTCTCCTGCAACTTAATCTTTCTCTCTCTCTGCCTTGCCATTCCACCTATTTTCTCTTCTCCTTAGATCTTACCCTCCTGCCTCCACCCTCTCCGCTCCCCATCTCTCCTGCACAGTGACAGATCCTTCAGGAAATTGTTTCGAGTCTGCCAGACATTTTTGTGTTGTAGCTGTTTATTTGTGCTGGGGGCACAGGGGTCCGGAGCCTCAGTCTCTCTCTCCACTCTCGGACTAGACGTTAAGCTCCCAAACTCTTTCACCGCCCTGCGCCAAAAAAACACTGATCCTCGATCAGCGTGGCTTTACCGTGTAACCGATACCAGGGATGAGGAGAGAGGAGCACCGATGAGGGTGTAATCAGTGCGCGCGTCTGTGTATGTGTGTGTGTGTGTGCATTTGTATATGTGCGTCAGTTGCTGGCTTTGTGTGTATTAGGATGTAATCAGCAGCATTTTCTCTGTGGTCTGCTGTGCTCTCTGATTGGGGTTTTGGCGAATAACAGAGGAAGGGAGGAAAAGTGTGTTTCTTTTTCTGCTTCTTGTGTTGCAGTGCGGCCTCAGAGCTGCAGAAGCCTCGCTGTAGTTTGGAGCCACGCTTGCAGCTCTGATTCTTTACACATCTGCTACATCAGGCCTCTTATCTATTATATATCTGCCTACCTCTTTGTCACCATGTGTCAGTTGCTGTGTGCATATATGTGTGTGCATGCTTCTGTCTGTATGTATTAGAGCTGCTCTGACTCGGGTCCCTTGTTGGCTGCAGTCAGCTTTGTTCAGTCGCCTCCATGTTAACAGGTACAGGAGATTCCCTCAGGGTTTAGGCACGCATGCAGACTCACACATGCACACATTCGCACATGCACAGTCACAGGGACACACGCACGCTCACACACCTGTGCACTGTCCTCTATCTCTTTCTTTCTCTTTATCTCTCTCTCTCACACACTCTCTCTCCCTCTCTCTATCTCTATCTCTGTCTTTGTTCTGCCACTTGCAGATTTTGTTTTAGCGGACAACAGATGGGCTGACATCAACCACCTCCTATATAACAAGTACTCCCTCCATCTCTCACTCCATCTCATCTCTCTCTCTCATTTTGTCAAGCAGAATGTCAAACATTTCTCATTTCAGCTTCTGGGATGTGAAGATTTTGATTCTTTTCAAAATATCAGATGGTTTTAGGGTTTGCAATTTGAATTAAATCCGAAAAGACTAAACAATTCACACATGATTCCACAACAAATAAGAATAATTGATATTGTCAGTAATGATAAGTTGTAGCAGTAAATGTTTCCCTCTGTGTTTTCATGACCAAATCATCACACCCACAGCCCGAAGGCAAGCTTCTCGCTTGGGCCGTAATGTTCGCTTTGTTTTGCTTCTCCTAGCACATTACATCACTGTACCGTTCCCTCATACTTCCAATACCTCATTGGGTTTATTTTGCATCGCCTATTTGCAATTGGGGGCTCTGAGCCCGCCACAAGAGTTATTGTTTGTTTGTTTGTTTGTTTCCCCATCTTTGATGTGTGTTATTGTGCTGAGAAACACGAGCCCGACTCAGTTGTCATAACTCTCTTCTGGAGGCCAGATGGAAAAGGTCAGTGAAAATGAAGCTCCTCTCTCTAGCTCCTCTCCCCACAGTGGATGAATGGGTGCAGTGTTGGAGCGGCACACGCACACACTCAGACAAGCCATGCACACACATACACACACATCTAAACACATTTACATAAATGCACAGACAAGCATTTTTTTTACATGCACCAGCATGAGCAGTGAGTTCTCTGAGGAGATTTTGTCCTCCACCATTCATGTTCGTTAACGTGTTCCAGGGCTTCAGCTCTTATTTCCCTTGGGGGGACTTTGCTCACAGATTAGCTCTTTAGTTAGTCTAGATTTTTGGAGCCTCATGGCCTTTGACATGCCACTACTATCTCTCCCACCACATTCCGATCCATCCCAGCGCTTCTTTTATCTGGCAGCACAGACTGATTTGTGGCTCGTGGACCTTTAGATTGAGAAGGATGATTCTTCTACGGAGAGTCCAGAGTCCCATATCACCTTTTCAGACAACCACAAAGGCCGGAGAGTAGACGAAGAGGATCACTTTTATCATCTGTTGGGATTTACTGAATGAACCACGGTTCACCTCGTGTGATTATCAGTGCAAATGAAGCAAGACAAAAACTTCAATGAGCCTCCTGCTGAGAAACAACCTCACTAAGTAGACCTGTGTGCATCTGTCAGCTGATTACACATGTGTAACTTGACAATGCCAATACCACCCACTAATCTGGATGCTAGAGGGTGTTTTAAGGCCAAATAATTACTTGCATTTAAAATAGGCTGAAGTTATTAAAAGCAAGTAATTTTGAAAGTTTCATTGCAATAACAGAATTTAGTAAGTTGCAACAAAAACACCTCTCAGGGGTCATAAGATTTATAAAGAGATAATACATTTAAAAATCTGATCTCTAAATCTGTTTTTTTTCTCTATGAAATACTGAGTACTTTCACCTTCTCATGCTTCTTAAAATAAAACAAATCTTTCTTCGCTTTAACTACTTCCAGCTGATAATCTGTGATGAAGGGTCACAATTACACTAAGTTTTAATTTAGCAAGCCTCGATGGAATATTTAGTAATAGTGAAGGAAGGACTGCCTGTACTGTATAAGGCAGCATATCTTGACATATTTTTGTAACCACTTAATTTCAAGGCTCTTAACATCCTCAAAAGATATTTGTCTTTTTTTGTCCACCCTCTCTCTTGGCATGTTCCCTTACTCTCACCGGTGTAAAAACAATGGTTAATAGAGAATGACAATTGAATAATACGCTCAATTTGAGGAAGCAGCAGGAAGTGATCAGTTTGTTCTATTAGTAGCTTATCAGAAGCTACAGTAACGCTGCAAATGGAGGCGTATCATAAACCAGTGAGGCTGCTGTGTGTTAAATGAAAGAACAAGAATACAGGAGTAAGTCATGTTGAAGGATTGTTGATGTGGATTAGTGGGCATCTCGCCCACTAGGTTCTGCAATGAGGGAAACACTGGGCCTATGATGGGATTAATGAAACACTAATGTGGAACTCCCCTCTGTCTGTAGAGAGGAAACTCTGTGTACTCATTGTTTTCTGCACACGCACAAATAAACCCTACGCGCGCACACACACGCACACACACACACACACTCACTCACACACACACACTAGTTAAAAGCGAGATAAACAGTAACTCAGCAACTCCCACATGAACAATATTAACCTTTAGCTTTTGAGTGTGAGCGTGTGTGTGTGTGTGTGTGCGTGTGTGTGTGTGCTCAGCATGTGTTACATCTCCTCTAACCTTTAGCTCTGACCAATCGGAAGGTGAAATGCCAGTTTTTTCTCCGTGACCCAGTTTCTCCTGTGCTTATTTCTCTGAACACGCAACATTTCAGCTGCTATTAGTCAAATGATGCGCTGTCTGAGAGAAGAGTTCAGAGGCAAGGGTGTGTGCTAGTGTTATTTGTATTTGTATNGTGTGTGTGTGTGTGTGTGTGTGTGTGTGTGTGTGTGTGTGTGTGTGTGTGTGTGTGTGTGTGTGTGTGTGTGTGTGTAACTCTCAGGGCATGTTTGTTCACCTGTTTGTTCTGTGTATTCAAGAGTGCTAATATGTGTGCACTCTGTAGGGTTGTGCTGGTTAAAAAAAATCAACTAATTGCTGAGGACTGACGTTCACAGACACTGAAAAATTATAGTCACAACCTTGTGAAATGTTACTGTTCTTAGGTACAGCTGCTGATCATCTCAAGGAAAAAGACTTACTGCAGGCCTCTTCTACAGGCTTCATTTCCTGTTTTTTCCTTTGCACATGATTTTTGTAAAACTGCTGAGGCTTTCTGTGGCTGCAGCTCAGTGATATTGGTGAAAAGAGCCATTACAGCCAATTAGCTACTCTGTCATTAGGGAGGGTTGTATGGGCTACTGGCAACTTCTCCACACACAACAGAATATATTATAGCAGAAACAGCTAGTAAAGTTGAAATAGCCAATATCCAAAAATGTTCCATATTGGCAACAGCACAGCCGAGGTAGGCTAGAATTTCACAGTCAGGCTGGTTATGAAATTAATATTGGATATGTTGGCTGCTGTCATTGCTTCTCATAACTTTAATGCTATATGCAACAGCTTATAGCATTATAAGCTGGAAGATCCCCTCCCCCAGGTTGCACTGTTTTATTGTGCCAATCGACAGTGTTCTCAATTCTACGATCTGCACTCCTCCAGTGCACACCTGTCAGATTATGTGGGCTTCAGCTTAGAGGTGTGTATGCACATTTTGAGCAGAATTCTCTCATTTTTATGTGTGCATGTGTGCATGTGTGTTTGGATGGGAAAGGAGGGGGCCTGGAGTGCAGGAGAAAGGTTCTGGATGCGATATGCTCTAAGATGAGTGTGTCTACATCTGTCATGTTGGAGTGTGCTCAGTCTGTTCCTGTTTGAGACAGATGACTTGCTCTGCTCCCCAAGGTCCTCCTGTTATTCTGCATCCTTTATCTCCTACTGATCTGACAGACGGCCTGCACCGTGTGTATGGTTTTTTTCGTTTGTGTGTAGGTGTATGAGTGTGCATGTGAAATTTCATCACATGCACACGTCCATGTTTTTTTGTGATTGCACAGGACAATGTCATCCTCATCGTCCTTATGTGTTTGTGTGTGTGTGTGTGCGTGTGTGTGTGTGTGTGTGGAAACGCAGTGATGCACAAGTTTGGACTGTGTTTGGTAGCGCAAGGTTTTGCAGCATGCTGAGTTGGGAAATGGAGAGTGGAAAGTGCAGTGGTGTAAAAGCTCTACCCCGCTGGATTCACCGGAGAGGTGACACATAGACACCCGCAGCTAAATGATGCAGAAGCTCTCTGTGTCTGCAGGCTGTGAGCCTTGTACAGACACACCACACTTACAGAAGCACACACAGACACTTTGGGAGCTGCTGACAGGTCCTCTGCAGAGGTTAAAAGCTGTCATAAGTAGTCTTGAAGCACTAGCCTGCTTGTGCTG
The DNA here is from genome assembly GCA_024605115.1 of Rastrelliger brachysoma. NCBI lineage: Eukaryota > Metazoa > Chordata > Actinopteri > Scombriformes > Scombridae > Rastrelliger > Rastrelliger brachysoma. The sequence continues at coordinate 14,408 of JANJYP010027580.1, read as the reverse complement.
GCCATGGAAGTCCATAATGCCCAACCTTTGGCTTGGTAATCTGGAGACTGTCTTGACTGATGTGAAGGGACCACACACACACAAAGGCACACATACACTGATGTGCTCACATAAGCACAAAGCTCAACATGGAAAATTGACATGCTCCCAAGCATTTGTACTCATAAATGCAGACATACATATTCACACTTGTGCACATACCTGTTCGCATTCCTGACACAGAGATGCACATATACAAATACAGTTGCTCAGAGGCCAAAGTACACACAACCAGAGACTCACGGGAGAGTGTAAGAGAAATGGTGAATGTGAGAGAAGCAAGCTGGCAGACACACACACAAATACACACACAACCCAACACACACATATGCTTCCTCTGCTTCACAGAGAGAGATCACCTCCCACTTCTTCTTCTTTCCAAACTAAGCTCTCCTCCTCCTCCTCTCAACTCCTCACATCATCACCTCCTTCCATATTCCCTCACCAGCACATGCATGCACGCACACACAGACACCCCCCCCTTTGCTGCCCTTCACACACATATATACACACTCACACGCAAGCACACTTCAGACAGATCAAGTCTCACTCCTCCCCAACTCGCACACTCTCTCGTCTTCAAAAAAAAAAGGAATCTCCCGTTTCCTCTCCTGTCCTTCCTCACCCTGCACTCCTCTTTCCATCCCCTCTTTAAACACCTCACCCCCCCACACACACCTCTTCACTTCAACCCTCCTTCACCCCTCCACAGCAGCACCTCCCACCTCAACCCCCCACCCACATAACACCCCGCACTATCCCATAGTGCTCTCTGCTGGGAGGATTTAGAGGTACCCTGTAATTTTGGTGCCGGAGGAGCTCTTAAGTCCTGCCTGATCTTCTGGCTACAGAGGCAGCCAATGTGTGTGTGTGAATATGCATTTGTGCGTGTGCATGCACATCTCAGTGTGTTTGCTTTTGTGGCCCCAAGTGCTTATATGTGTGTATATTTTTTTCGCAACTATTTCAAGTGTGGTTGAATTTGTGTGTGTAGTTGCACATGCTTTAGCTTTTTGCTTGTGTGTGTGTGTGTGCGTGCGTGCGTGCGTGCGTGCGTGCGTGCGTGCGTGTGTGTGTGTGTGTGTGTGTGTGTGTGTGTGTGTGTGTATGAGAGAGAGGAAGAGAGAGAGGCAGAGAGCAGTCTAATCAGGACGCAGGAGAGGAGCTCCCTCTCTGGCTGCACAGTGAAGCAGTGAGCTGAGCAACAGTTGTGTGCACCGGGCCTCTAACCACCTTAAACCTTGACACTATTGCTGCTGCCTGCTTATTGTATGCACAGGAAAACCAGCTTCAGGGAACAGGCAGCACACGGTAATATTAGAGCTGCTACATGGTGATGCTTTTCAAAAAATGAACAAAAAAGGCAATCGTTGTTGAACAAGAAGATGAGAAAATCATCTGTGTCCACGCGCATTACTCAAACCACATTTATTTTAATGTAAATTCAATATTGGATTTTGAAAATAGCATGAAAAAAATGTGCAGCACCGGCGTCAGAGATATGACTATTTTATATTGTCTGTCAGCTTTGATTATTTAAAAGAAACACGAGGAGAAAATACTGGCTGAGCTGAGCACGCCTAATTCATCTGAGATGATTTGAAAAGTCTGAATGAATTTTCTTTGCTGATGCCAAACCTGTGGAGGACGCTATGTGGGAGAGATGGCGAGTGAGAGGTTGGAGGTTGATTACTGATTTCCATTTCTATTTCTAGGACAAAGAAATGGAGATCTGATGGGCTGGGACATCTATTTAGATCCATTTCATTCTGCCATAATCAGGCTTTAGCCATGCCCTAATACTCGGGATTTGAAAAGGTTCAAAGTGCAAACATCTAGATCCCCAGTATTATTCCAGTCTGCCAACCTCACTCTGTATATGTTTGCATGTGTGTATGTGTGTGTGCGTATGTGCACGTGTGTGCTTGCATGCATGCCAGGGCTGCTGGGGAGGGTTATCTTTGGAATCAGGCCCATAAACCTAATCTAACCCTCTCTGTGCTCATTCAGGAGTGAAATATTTTGTGCAAATAGGCTCTCTATTCCTTCTCACCACTTCAACTCTGGTTCACTAATGTAAACAAAAACCGAGATAGGAATATCGCAGGTATGAGAAATAGCCATTTCTGTTGTGACGCTCTGTTTGATACAGACACACATGCCTGACAGGGTTGTGTTTAGCATCCTGCTTGCCTGCAATGGATGAAACAGCTCTGTCTTCTGGTGTTTTTCCTTGATGCTAAGTGTGAGTGATCATATCGTGGTTGTGCCTGTTTATGTATTTAGGTTTTTTTTTTGAAAATGTGGGCATTATTACTGGTGGTTACTGTGACTACCCGCTGCCTGCTCGGCTCATCTAAGTGGAAGTCTGAATACTGTGGAGAATGGGGGGGGGCGGTGTGTGAAAGGTAGCCAATGAATGTCACCTCTCATCCACTTTCTCATTAAACAACCTGCTCTCTGTCTGTCACATGGGCTGTATCTATCCCCTCATTCGGTGCTTTGGGCAGATGTTGAGCACGCAAGCATGCACGCGCATGCATAGACACTTGTCCACATACACACAGACGTACACACAGCCCATTGCGCTGTATGAAAGCAAGCCCCCTGGGCTGGACAGGAATAATAAGCAGCAGATGATTCATGATGGAGATGGGGAATGTATTCAGCAGGACCACCTGAGTGACCTCATTTAGCAGACCTGAGAATAAATATAGACCACCGCAATCGCACTCTAGCCTTAGCTTGTGTCGTCTCGACCAGTCAGCACTGCATCTCTCACACGTCTCCCACTCATCTCTTTGGATCACCGTAGGGAGCAGTCCCGTCTCTCTATCCCGAGTGTCCTTGTGAAATCTGTGAGATTTTGTGTAAATATAAATGTGTGCATGTACATATGCATGTTAATGCACTAGCAGTAATGATGTGTGTAGTATTGGAACAGGAGCCTTTGTTCCAGGCCAGCTCTTTCCCCTGTAAGGCTTTCTCTTGGCTGATACATGTGTACTGTAGATATTTCCCAACATCAACATTTGGCACCTGGTTTCTCTTATGACTTAAACAGCTGTAGATCTTTTGTTCTCCCACTAGTCATTCTGCGGCCAATGATCCACACCCACAAAGAGAGCCTTAAATCATAAAAAAAAAAATCAGCTCTGGAGCCGACCACTATATTAAAAAAAGCAACATTCCTTCATGCAATGACCAGTTCTTTTGGCATTCTGGACCACTAATGTTGAACCGGTTTGTTCCACTAAATCATTAGCAGCAGACGGGGAGTTTCTTTGTTCTTCGTCTTGTCGTAGCTTTATCCCCTTGTGTTTTTATCTCCTCTGAGACTCACAGGAAGACCCAATTCCCTAGTTTCCTCTTTCCAAAACATGACATGACCGTCAGCCTTTTAATATCTGGAAATCCAGATTTGGATTAACGTCAGTATGCAGGGATGAAAAGAGAGAGAGTGTGTTAGAGAGGCAGGAAAAATTGACTGAGAGACAGAGTAGAGTGAGTGAGAGACTTTCAGATTAAAAAAGAAAAGCTGGCAGTATGTCCTTGTTGTACAGTAGGGTTAGAGCATTTGAGAACTGTGGCTGGCAATCATCTTTTTTTCTGAGTGAACTCTGACATGATATATGTAAATACGCTGATATCAGACATAGGGTAAAATGACAAACACAGGAGTGCACCATGGCGCTGAACAGTCTGCAAGATCCACTGCGTATTCTTTAATGTGCTCAACAGTTGTTTCTGTAGTCGATTTCCATCTTGAATAGTACTTAGAAGATGGATTCACATGGAGTAACGCATAAGGAAATGTGGTTAAAATTGGACACGGTTAATCGGATTATGAATTTCCAGCGGTACAGTTAAGGCCTTGAATTATTTGATGTTTTAAATGGCCTGAATACAAACAACATATAAAGTGATCATCTCTTTATAAATCCAGCTCTCTTTCAGTAGTTTGGCCTAAACAGAGGCCTCCGAGGGCCAACTTATCATCATGCCACATCAGTAATGCAGGAGCCTGTTTAACCAGCCTGAAGGAATAGTTAATTTAGATGACAGAAGTAAGTTAACACTGAGAAGATTTGCTCTCCCTGAGTGGATATAAAATTCATAGCATGACGCTCACTCTTAGTCAGATTATTCAAGTGCCTTTGAGCTCGATCTTCAAAGACCTCATTTTTGTATAACCTTGCTCTGGAAATTTAAAAATTGAAAGAAGAGGAGAAATTGGGTGGAAAATGGCAGGAAGAGGTTAGGACTCGTGGCAGTGTCTGGGCTATTCAAACTGCGAGACGGTGCGCCTTTAAGACCTCAAACAGGCCCATCCACCTCACTGTCTCTGAATGTTTCCTTTAGACGAGACATGCTCCTTGCTTAGACTTAACATAAATCATAAGATTCACTTAGCCTTGAGTGTTCATTCACATTAATGTCCCGCGTAAATTTTAAATCTTTTTTTTTGTTACTGAGTCTGGCCCCCTCGTATATATGTCAGTGTCCGGTTCACTCAGTCGTGTTGAGTCTACAGAGGGGAATTTGCCAAAGAGCTCCTGACACAATGTTATCACAATCAACCTCACAAATTATCACCAGCCACAGTAACAAAATGTTGTGGTTCTCTTTGTAATTTAGAGCCTGTGTATGATCTGATAATGTAACATAATATTAGTGCAATTCATTATTTAGTTTTCTCCAATTTCGCCCGAGCACAAAGCTGAAATCCCACAGGGCAGCAAAACATCAACATTAATAATACTTAGGAATGACAAGGCATGAATCAACTAGATGAGGTTTTCCATAGCTGCAGAGGCACTTTTCAACACTGTTTGATACAACATCAGTTCCTAGCAGGGAAATGCGTGTAGCAACATCGATACATGCCAGGAAGCATGTATAAACGTATTTTAATGTTTGTAGTGTATTGTTTGGAGCCCCCCCACCCACCTATTTCACCACCCCACCCTACCCCACCAATCTGTGGCTTAGTCTGCCTCTCTTTGTGTCATCATTAGATAAGCACCCTCTCCAAGACTATCTCATCATAATGAGGGTGCCATCTGAAGCAATCACCCAGGGAGATGGTCATTGAGTTAAGAGGGAGGGAAGGGGAGGGGTAGAGCCAGATAGCACAGATAAAACAAAACTAAATGAAGTGAGCGAGAAAACAGAAAGAGAGAGAGAGGGGGGGGGGGGGGAGAGACCAAGGCGGATAATGCGAGGAAGAGAAACAAAAGCATTTCAGGGGAAGGGAGTAAGTTGAAACAGCAGACTAAGCGGAGATGGAGATCATTTGGGGAATTCCAAAATTAGAGCTGCCATCGCGTTCGCCCACACAGACGCACGCACACACACGCGCAAGACGCTCGCATACACACACACACACACACACACACACACCGCCTTATGCTTAGCCGCTCAGTGTTAAGGTCAGAGTCACACTCTGTCTCCCTAGGTCATTATCATGGGCCCTAAAATAGACAGCCAATTGTGTCACAGTGCCTGAAGTGACTGTGACATTGAATAAACAACCTCCGACCCTGAGCTCTTCACTCAAGTCAGAGCAGAACACACACTTTTAAACAAATGGAGAGAGGCTGACACATATACACGCGCTGTAAGACATAAAGCGAAGACACACACACGCACACACGCACGCACAAACATTAAGGGAGGCATTTAGCTCTCAGCACTACCAGCAAGTAATGACACATGTGGCTCAGAGGGAGTAAGCTGCTGGAGGAGTTGGCAAGCAGCTGGAACTCTCGCTGGCATGTCTCACTGCTTAACTATGCACAGACAGAAGACACACACACACACACACACACACACACACACACACACACACACACACACACACACACACACACACATACACACACACACACACACGCATATACATAGGTCTGACCATGCACTCCTTTCCCTCTCCTCAGTAGGCTCTAATGTTGTTCCATTCATTTGACTTCACTTTATTGTGTTAATGAGAGATACCATTGAGAGGAGCTGGCGGTTGATTGAGGGTGAGAACGGCTAATCACTGGAACAGCTAATCAGTGCTTGTCGTAAATATTGATTAGTTCTGTGCGCGATGGACGTGCTCATTAACCAGTGTGTCATCTTCTCTCCTTCTCTTCTACTTTTCTTTTCTTTACCCCCACCCTTCTCACCTTCTGTCAATTTGTCCCTCTCCTTGTCCTTCACCCTCTCCACACTCTATCTTTGTCTCCTTCTTCTCTTACAGCAACCTCCAATGGTACAGTAGAAGGCCTGGAGAACCGGGAGGGAGGTGTGTGCAAGAGCCGAGCCATGAAAGTCATCATGAGAGTCGGGCAAGGTAAATGTGCGCTCACCTCACATGTAGAACACAATACAGAGGCGTTGCCTTAAAGCCATGTTTCACTTTGGTGTGACATTCTCATTTATCGCCATGTGTGCCTAGCGTGACTTTGTCTGCCACCGGCCACCAACAGGACCTGTGTTCTGCAACTGTAAAGTTGGGTTTGGAGGTGAATTTGCTCAACAGTTTTTTTTTTTTTTATATGTGACTTTTTAAATATAAGTAGGTTTGCTTATGGTCATTATAGTTCAGGCTGGGTAATAATTCAATATAATTGTTTATCAGCTTTCAGTGACACTACATTATGAATATATGATCACACTGTGTTAGTATTTTACGCAATCCTGTTTTTATTGAATTAATGATAACATAAAAATGTAATTTAAAAACAAACACACATAAAAGTTATTTTTGCCACTATAATGAACAACTAATACAGGTTTCACATTTAAAATCAATTATCTTAAATTAAATTTATAATTGCATACATTTGGTCTATTATTACATTTTCATGTTGACAAATATTCTTATTTATACTTTTACTCTGCTCATATTGTCCAGCCCTACCATTAAGAGACATTTAAAATGCATGTGATATGTTTCATTTGATATAAATAAACACAAAGTACAATATGCTATATTACAATTTTAGATTTGACAGTTTTTATTGAGGGTTAGGGTTAGTTTATTTCTTATTGATATTTTGAAAAAAAATCATATTTTCCATCTTCCTTTATTTAAAATAAGATAAAAAAGTAGAGAGATCTCTATGTAGCATTTACAAGCTGTACTCTCTAAATTGTAATAATGTAGTTAGAACATATAAAGATATTTTAAGTGTTTGTTAATGCATCAATGAAACACCTTTTCTTAAGAAGCATTAACAACACCTCATAAACCTTTAATACAATATAGATAATTCAGAATTACATTGCAAGTAATCATATTTAATGATACAGTATATTGTAATACACATGAACAAATCTGGGATGCGTTTCATAACATACATATGACACATTATAACACATTATTAACATATCAGAAAGCGGGCTTGCAAACTATGTAAAACTAAAGTAAAATAATCCTACCCTGTGAAATATTTTATAAGTCTCTCGGGGATTTAATTTCCATTTGGTTATTTTGTCTCTTTATTTGTCCATTGAACTTGTAGAAAATCTACTACCGAATCAAAATATATATACTGATAATGAAATACAAAATTTGTTCATTTAGTCAGTTGATTACAGTAGTTTAGACATGTCTTTCCATATACAATTTGTGCAAGTAGTGTGGAAAAAAGATCAGTAACATCTAAATTAGAAGTGACTAAGAATAATTTCTCCCCATCCAAACTTTGAAATATTTCCCTCCAGTGTTTCTGATTTTCGTCCAGTAATCACAGAATGAAGATGTGTTTGAATTTGGTTTGTAAGTGCACGGTCGGGGTAAGTCATCTAAAAATGCTCAAAGTAAACAAGCAAGCTTTGTTTAGATATCCTTGGACACAGCATTTGGTTTGCATCATACATTCAACTTTAAGACGCTATTTTACTTGACATGTGGACATTCATATCCTGAATTTGACAGGATACAGTACACAGATGTGTTACTCTGTAAACATTTCCCCCCATCCTCAGTGTGGTTGTTTTGACTGAAACAGACACTAACCACCATCTGAGAGGAACATCTGCCCACCACGATGATCTGAATCTGGCCTTAAAACCTGGATCTCGCATGTCAAAAATAAACTGAGACTTGCTGAGAAATCTACAGAGTGTGATTGTGTATGTCTGCACATTTGTGTGTAGATTTGAATGTTGGCTAGTGGGATGACAGCAGTGTATCCTGGCAGTTAGTGAGAGAATAGAAGCTAACAAGCTGCTGATGCTAGCAAGGTCTGAGTCGGAAAAAAAATCAGCCGATACAGTGAAAAAAACCCACAGCATTATTTCAGAAACAGACAGGCATTGCATTATCTTTCCATGTAGGTCAATCTGAGCATCCGACAGCCCGGGATTGCAACATCATCGGCAAATGACAACACCGCTGCATGAGTTCAGGCAACACCGGTTTTTACACTGAACTATTAAGTTAGGGGAAAACAAATCCCTGAACTCAAGTTAATCAAAGTTGAAAGCAAATTTCTCATTCGAGGAATGTTCTAGGAAAGTTTTTCTCAGCTCAAGTCTGTTTCTGTGGCTGGCGGCTGTTCCTCAACTTCACCAGAGCCTGCACTCATTTCCCAAAACGGTCCGGAGCAAGCTGTCAGTCACAATCAATGTGCCCTAAAAACCTTGTTAGAAAAGATGCTGTTGGCCCAGTCGCTACTGCTTTTAAATCTATTTCTGTGGGTGGAATTTTTTGATGTATAATGTGCCCATCTAACCCAGTAACTATTTGAAGAAGGGTCATGAGAAATTACAGCTTTGACAAGAACTTTGATTTGGCTGCTGTGCAATATCTATTGATAGTTTTCTCTAAGATAGGAAGATGCTACCATCCTAGAAATATAATTGTTTGTCTTGTAGGAGTGCTGTTTATTTTACTGACTCCCAGTGCTGAAAGAAATTGTCAATAAATTGAAAATGTGTTATTTATTTAGCAAATATGCTCAACATTACTGGTTCCAACTCCTCAAATGTGATTTGCTGCTTTAATTTGTTTTATTTAATGCTGAAATGCTTTGGTTACCCTTATTAGAATCTGTATTTTTGGTTATTATATTATTATTTCACAAAAGTGTAATCAATAACCATAAACATTAAAAACACAAACACACATATTTGTATATATATATATATATATATATATATAAAATGTAATCTATACACACACTAAAGAATAATAATTTTAAAAATTGCGATTTTATGTGCGCCTCTTTTTNGTGTGTGTGTGTGTGTGTGTGTGTGTGTGTGTGTGTGTGTTTATACACACACGATAATATTACAATATTACGATAATAATTACAACAATAAATTTTGAGAAATACCCAGAATGAAAAAGCTGGATCATTTTTGACCAACCAATGAATCTAAAGGTGAACTGCAAATTTTGGTTTGGCTTTTAGATTGTTGGTCAGAGAAAAACATGTAATTTTCTGACAACACCTCTGGTGCTGGAATATGAAATAAAATAAGTGTGAGTGGGAGCCAGCCTCTACCTTCTGCGGGGACACTAGATGTTGTTTCAACAAACACACACACACAAAAAAAAACCTGGGCTCTCTGCTTGGCTCTGACCCCAGATGCTATTGTTTTTAAGCCACATTTTCCTCTAGTCTCTGCAGCTGAATGCCAACACTCATGGTAGCCAAGTCCCCAACATCTCCCTATATGTCCACTCATATTCATACACATACTTTGCACGATGGATTTGAATTTTGTGAGTCATCCCAGTATGCAATATGTGCTCATTCTTTTAATGTAACATTTCCATTTATCGCGCAGGCACTCCCATCCGTAATCACAGTGAATCATCCGTTTGTAGGAAATCATACAGGCTTACACATCGATATCCAATTGTACTTGAAAGCATCATCCGTCTATTGTCTTTATATAAAAACGTGAAAAAAAGAAGAGATAAGAGATTGAAGGGGAAATATTGGGCGCCCATATTTTATACATCCATTGCTCCTTCTCCTCCACCACATCATGTCACCAAGCTCATTAGAAATATGTTGACTCACCGCCTCACACGCACCCCCGCCCCCAGAAACCCTCACCCAAACCACCACTATTCCCTTGTTTTCTCTCTCTCTCTTCCTCAACATATCTGCCTCTCTCCTCTGTCATTGTCTCCCTCACTCTCAGTCCTCCTCCTCTTCCCTCCTCCTTCTCCCTCCTTCTGGCGGGTTGGCAGTTCTGAGGTAGTTGCTGTCTGCATAGCTAAGGGAAATGTCAGCACTACACACAGAAAAATGGGTCAGAACATTAGAACGCTCCCTGCACATGCTCAGTGGTTGAGACACAGTGTTGGGGTTATATGCACGGAGTGAATCAGATCACTGTGTCCTCTCGTATCCTCTGCCACACGCGAATGTTCCAACTTCTCACTCCTGTCTTTTCTCATCAATTATTGACGCCACACAACAGCTCACGGCTAAATTCACCACTGCTGCAATCAGTATAGAGCAATGCGGACATGGAGAAGACAGAGGAGGAAAGGAGATCAATGTAGTTAACAGTGTAGTTGTGTTTTACAAATGCCAAAAACCAAAAACTGAAAAAAGGCGGATGCTGCCATAATTTGCTCTTGGTCTTTCGTTTTTTTTCTTTTATCTTTTTTAGTTTATATCAGCCAGACGACCCACGCCCGACTCATTTCCCTTCATGTGTCTCACTGCCAAACCTGATTGGAAATAGAAGATAGACTTCTTGACAGTCAAGCCATTTNCACACACACACACACACACACACACACACACACACACACGCACATAGAAGGCCACACACATGCCACACAAAAGTTGCCATCAGGGACTCAAATGTAAATTGCCTCCCCACACGCCCTCCTCTCTATTTCTCACACACACCCCTTGAGCAGGCCCTCGGGCAGATGCAGATAAGGCCTGATAGAGCAGAGGCATCTGATAGTGCTCTGTGGAATCCATCTGTCTGGCTTCGGTAATAGTTTATAACTGTCTTCAGTCTGCTGGCCCTGCCCTCGTAAAAGCCACATCGTGGACCCACCAGTGTTTACCGCACAAAGACTTCAAAGTGCGTGTGCTGAAATCACAACAGGCAGACAGATAAACTGTCTGTTTCCTTTGCGTTCCCCTCAGAGCTTATGCAACCCCTCCTCTCCTCTCTCCTTGTCTCCCCCCTTCTCTTCCTGTCCTCCGATTCTCTCCTCTTCAGAAGTGTGCCTCTTTCAGGCAGACTTAAAGCCAGAGCAATAAATAAGGCATATTATGGCCTTTTAACGTGATGAATAATGTAAAACAATAAAAAGTTAATATATAACTACTTCACCCTCATTCTGCCATGCCTAAGTGTATTGTAAGTATATTGTAGGTGTGTCCTTATGTGTGTTTGCATGCACGTGTGTGTGTGTGTGTCCTGTGCTCTCATGAATGTGTCAGTGTTTGAGATGAGTGTCTGAGTGTTTGCTAAAGGAGCTGCTGATGTAGATGTGAGCTCATTTTTTACGACAGGACAAGGATACCGGTGTGTTTCGCAGACGTTTGCTAAGTTGTCCTTCCTCTTTTTGTGCTTTCATCTTCACTTCTGAGAAGCTTTCAACACATGCAAAGATAACCTTCTCTGTGTATAAAAGATATATAAAAAGATAATAAAAAATAATCCTTCTTGATACAGAGGAGCAAGTCATTGTAATTCAGCGCATGTAGCTTGCCAAGGCTGAGTTTCTGTGTGTTTTTGTTTCCCACAGTCCCAAACGCAGTGAACCCCGTGGCGCCGGAGGCTCCAGAAAACAACGCCATACCGGAGTCCAGTCCCAGTCCGCCTGACCAGGGTCACATTGGACCCGAGATGCCAGGAAACCCTGGTGAGCAGATTGACAGACAAACCGCAGCTTGAAAATCTTTACAAAATGCTTTCTAGTTTCCCTGAGTACAAATATTTTAGTAAAATAAAGGTTTTTGAAATGTAAAAAGCAAATGTTCACAGCCTCTAGGGTTCCTCTAATAATTAATCACATTTAGCCTGAAAAGAGAAAATAAAAATCATACTTGAGTCTCTCAAAGTATGTACTCTCTCACATGGCTTTTCATGCCGCTGGCATTCTTTTCATTTTTTTACGAGGATAACATGTTAAAATATGTGTAAAACAATTATTGTGAAATAACACTCACTTACATGCAGTGTTACAATAAAACAAGAACCTGATCCAAAACAAATACAGCTCACCCTGAGTCACTTCATTTAATCCTACTGTACACAAAGGGTGTGCTGTACCCAAAGAAAGACTCTTTTATTATATATCTTTTTAAAACCTCATTTGAATTGCAGATAAATGAAGATTAAAAGCAGAGATAATTGAAGAAGTCATTTGAGCCTCTGTGGATGCTCTGGGCCCTCCTTGTTTCCTATTTTTTTACCCATAACTTTCATAGCTGCTTTTCACAAGAGGGCAGATTTCTTTTTCTTTCTTTCTTTTTTTTCCACATCTCTCTCTAGTCTAACTTTTTGACTTACTCCACAACTTTGTATGCCATGAAACTTATTCCAAGCACTGCCTGTCCCCATGTGATAAGCTGTCCTCATTTAATAATTGCTTATTTGACATTAGTTGCTCCATAAAAAGATTTCTTAATGTCACTTTTTTCCTATAGCTCGGCTTTTACCTGTCTGCCATTGTTAGATCAGTGATTATGTCAAGTGAAGAAGTGGAGGGTGGAATGAAGGACATGTCACTGCGGTTTGAGGGGCTGATATTTCAAGAATGAAATTCCTGACAGCCTACTCTCTTGCTCTGCTGTGCCCAGAATGTACGAAATTCCTTGCGCCTCTGATTTCACAGATACGGCTGGAATCGGTAGCTTTCAGTGATGTCATTTACTCGTGATAAGGCATAGGGCGTAGTTATCCCCATCTCAATAAATGGTTAAGTGCAGAGTGGTCAGCCGAGTGCGGAGACACAGTCATTAGTGGGGATGACAGTCTCCGGAGGTATGGGGCTTTTGTGTGTATGTGTGTGTGTGTGTGTGTGTGTGTGTGTGTGTGTGTGTGTGTGTGTGTGTGTGTGTGTGTGTGTGTGTGTGTGTGTTAGTGGTGGTTGGGGGGGTCATGGACAGTAAAGAGGTGGTGGAGGGGGTGAGTGCAGCTCTTTGGCAGCAGCTGCATGCATACATGGAAAACAGATTTGGTTCTTCTCAGATTTCAGTCACTGGAGGAGCCAGTCATTCTTTCTCCCATCCAGTAACAACTCCCCCTCCCTTTCCCTCCACCCTGAGCCCCTTAAACAAAAGGATAAAATAAAATCAGATGTTCAGATATGCCCTCCTCATTTCTTTCATATCTCACTTGGCCTTTGCCATACAAATGTGGCCTCGACATGTCGCAGAACTTGCCCGGCCTCAATCTTATCAGAGAAAGAATCTCGGTTGTGCTGAGTGATGACTACAGATTTCATTAGTAGGCTATTTTGACTAAGCTAATTTAATTACATTACATCAATGGGGCTGTTAGTCATATAGAGCAAACAAGAAAGGGAGATGTGATCACAGTTGATTTAGGCCGAGAACAGTAAGATCTCCACATGACAGGCTTACTGTAAATGTTATTACTGCTCTGATTATCTAAACCCCTTCTCTTTTTTTACTTCTCTCTCTAGACCACATGAATCAGGACCAGTCTGGTTCATCTGGAAACTCAGACAGCATCCTTAGCTCCAAAGTGGCTGTGTTCTCCGCCATCGGGGCCGGCTGCATCATCTTCCTCCTGCTCATCCTCCTCCTCGTTATTCTGCTCATCAAGATGCGCAAGCGCTCCAGGAAAAATGCCCATTCGCAGCCACGCCCCTCCGCCTTGTCTCTCAGCACGCTGTCCAATCCCAAGCTGCCAGCGGGCACAGCTGGCACGGAGCCAAGTGACATCATCATTCCGCTGCGGACAGAGAACAACTACTGCCCTCACTATGAGAAGGTGAGCGGCGACTATGGCCACCCCGTCTACATTGTCCAGGAGATGCCCCCGCAGAGCCCTGCCAACATCTACTACAAAGTCTGACACGCTCCGTTTAGCCAGCGACAGAGCCGGGAGAGAGAATGAGAGGAGCGCTTGATTTATGTTCTTGGGAAGAACAATTTCCTTTGCATTTTGGGGACTTGATGGTTCCTTCAAGCCCTTGTTATTTCTACCACCTGCTGCACAAATCTGGAGAGACACGCACTGACCAGTAATCAGCGGGCTTGCGAGCTGACTGACGAGAAAAGTTTATTCTGTTTGTTTGGGTTGTTTGACAATCCCCCCCCCACGCTCCTTCACCCTCCTATGCCCCCCCACACACACCTTCCTTCACCTCCAACCTAACGTCTCCCTGCTGTGCTCCGCCATGGGGGGGACGT
>JANJYP010027541.1:0-13005 GCA_024605115.1 Rastrelliger brachysoma | reverse complement strand
CAATTGACACCAAACTTGCTACAGAGCATCTTTAGACACATTTTTGATTTTTGGAAAATTGAGCTTACAGTGAAACAAAATGTTTGACTCTAAATGGTATGATAAATATATACTTGTACATTTTTTGCTAAATACATTTTGAATTTTCACTTTAAAAAAGTTTTTACAGTATTTTGAATTTTTTGATCAATTTGAGTCAATGTAAGAATGGTAGTGTGAAACATCAGTTTTTCACTTATAGAGCCGATAAATCATTTTAAAAACAAATTATCAACATTTCCATGCTGTCTAGATGCATTTTGTGTATTTTCAGATTTTTGTCTTAATAACTGAATTTTTTTTACAGCTGTTTCAAATATTAACTGGCAAAATGTCTTTCCTCTGCTTTGTGGCTGTGTTATCATCAGTCTACCAACCAACTACAGCCACTAGTTACATGGATTTTACTTCAGTGCTAATACAGTTTTTTGGTATTTTTTTTTTTTACTTTTCTACTCCAGTATTATTGTGCTAATTCTTTATTTTCAGATGTCTTATAGTAGTCTAGTTATACTATGGCTGTTCATATGGGCAAATAATCATAAATTAATATATTAAAAAATATCAACAGTTACTCAAATTATTTGTGTATTTCAACTTATGACTGAATTGATATTAATTCATTTAAATCAATATTGTATCGAATCGAACCATGGCCTAAAGAATCGACATTGTGAGGTTCTTAACAATACCCTGCTCTTTCATTAGTTTTAGTCAGTGTTCGTTATATAACTTGAGGTTTTCAGCAGAGCAGAGAGAGGATCAGCATCTCCTATGTTGTTTCTCCTGTAGACTTTGTTTTTCACCTCCAGTTGTTTTCTCCTCCCTTTTTTCCACCTCCTCCACAAATCAAAGGCCATCCAGTCACTTCCAGATGACTAAAGCATCCAGCTCGAAGATAAATCAGTTAAGGAAACGTTTTGTTTTTGAAGAAAGCTGAGTTACCTACACAGATATTTCCAGGGAGATGAGAAAACTTCTATGGAAATGTCAGCACAGGCCAAGACTATGTAGCCATTTTGAGATGGATGGATCCAGTCATAGACAAGCATGACATCAGGGATGAATAGCAAGGAGGTCAGAGAGGGAGAAATTAATCAAAAATGATTACAATGTTATATTTCTATGCATACCATATTATTTAATTATATTATTGCATTATTAAGTGTTTTATGGGTTGTCAGTTCTTCTGCAATTCTTCTGCAATGCTAGCAGTGTGATTCATAGTCAGTTGTTAACATAAAAATTTAGCACAGACCTTCATAGTCCCAGAGGATGAATCACAATACTTTCCATCTAGCATTACTAGCAGGTCAACACTTTCACTTTTCTAGTGAAATGTCTATGCTGCTCTGTGGCGACCGCAGTAAGTCTTTGTTTTGTTTTTGGTGTACATCTTAACTGTGCTTGTTTTTATGCTCACTGTACTTCAGTACTAATTCTTATCCAGCCATGGCTTCATCAGCATGGATTATTGCACTTGTTTTGCTGGCTCTGAGTACATATTTCACCTTCAGACAAAATTTTAGCAAATACAAAACACCCACTTTTCATCACCTTTTAACTATTACCGTCAGGCAGCAGGTTTCTATACCCAGCNTTCAGCAGGTCTGTGCAGGGATCCTTTGTATTTATTCTGATAGCATGTGCAATACTGGCCACTATGCATCTTGCACCTCTGTAGTCAGGGGATTGTGTATTGATGTCATATCTGGACTCTCATGCACTTATACAGGTGTCCTTGTATTATGTGGTAATTGCCATGATTTCATTGTTGCCATGGTTACCTTTTATGCGCTATGGTTGTTTTTATGTTTTATGCTTTTATGTTGTCTTGTGGATAATGGTCATGTGTCTCACTCACTGAGAAAAAATCCCCCCAAGGGGACAAATTAACGATCTATTTATCAAATTTGGCACAGGCATTAATGGTTCCCTGAAGCTGACTTTAGTGACACCCTTTTTTTCTAGCAACCATCATGAGTTCAAACTTTGAATTAGTCTAACATTAAATGTCAGCAAAATGTGCACACATGCCAAACAACCTCAGCTGTACATGTGTTTAGTGCTAATTAGCAAATTAATGCTAATTTGTGCTGAACATCAAGAAAGAATTGCTGTTGCTGCACAACTTCACAGAGCTGCTAGCAGAGCTGTCTGCGCTGCCTTGTCTGTTATGACAATATTACCTATTACATATTAATGCAATACATTAGGATTTTATTGTGAGAGTGAACTTAAAGTGTTTCATAGCCACACAATTTCAACAGAAGCAGATTTTACTTAGCATCTCCCACTAAGAGAAGTTATTTTATGACAATGTGAGTTTTCTAATAACATTTCACAATGATGTGCAATTTCTACATTTTTAAAGTCTTTACTGTAGAAATCTCTTTGCGTCATGGCAGAGCATGTGGCTTTGAACATAACTTGTGCCAGGAACAATCAACAACTCATATGCTCTTCAAAAAAAGGAAATTAAAGTTAATCTAATCGTATTTCTCAGTCACTTTTCCCCACTAATGAACACAATCTCAGTCTTAAGAACAAGATTACTGCATTTCACAGATACTTAATTTGTTTACACCATCTCACTGTGAAAATGTTAGGATTTCAAATACTTAATCAGCTCACTAAATCTCCTTTAGCTACTGTCTGAATTAAGATGAAGTTGTAATGAAGTATAAAGTATTATTCTCAGTTTCTCTCAGATGCATTTCTGGCAGTGTACTTTTATAGGAAGGTCACTCTTCAAACTGTATTTTATACTGCTTAAAAAAGTCAAATCTCTGTCTGGCTTTAGTGATGCTAATTTGTCACAGCTGAAAGATCAGCAGAGTGCCAAAGTCCTTTCACATGTGCAGCCTTTCCTTTGCAGGCCTTCTTATCTCACGACCCCTTGTTAAGCTTCTGGATCGCAGACCAGGAAGTACTGATGTACTCAGGTCTACTACTGGGGGCTTCTGAGGAATCTGGGTCACTTGAATAAAAAGTATCACTATGCAAGCTTGCTTTTTTTAATTTCATCTCCTTTTGATCATGAGTAGAAGATAATTTTGTCTGCATCTTAACTCGAAACATCTGTGTGAGGTCAGGTGGCTTGCAGGCTGAGCTCCACCACTTCATCCTTATGACCAACTCCTCCCTCTCTCTAAGGTGAGCCCCTCTTTCTGTTACCGTATCTGAAACCGAGCATTGCATCAGGCCTTTGTGCTTTCAAACCTATCTTTGCCAAAGCCAGCAGCTCAACACCATCCTTTTATGGTAAGTACAAGAGACCTAACAACAGATAGCCTGTACAGATTCCCTGACACCACTGAAACAACCAGGCTGCATGAGTGGGGCTTTTCTGCCTCTTTGTGGCTGAAACATGCAAATACATCTGGATGTAATTTATAGTCCATCATGTTATCAACAGTTTTAGAGCTCAGAGCACAAATAATTAAATCGTTAAATAGTATTTTATCCTGCATTTGTCTGTAATATTATGGAGAATTGCATCACTTTCCGAACAGCTGAGTATCAAGTGCACGCTCCCGGGCTGCGGTGCTTAATTGAGCACAACACCTGTTCTGCTGCAGCGGGGTGGCTGAGGAGCGTGCAGTGGGTGACAGTGAGGAGGAGAGAAGTGTAGTGTGAGTTCATCTCATGAATCTTGACAAGCTTCAGGAAATACCTGAATGTTGTCTTTTTTTAATTGGGCTGTTACTGCAAGTATTTCTTATTTTGCTCCTGTGCTTTGAACCAAGTTATTGATCAATTACAATGTGTCCTCCCAATACACCTTAAATGAAGCATGCAAACACAGGTGTGTTTCCCCCACAATAGCATTATCCATCTATTTTTGTAATTATGGGAGTATGTTGGTTTTTGTCGCCATGGTTTTAGACTATAGCAGTAAAAGCAGAGAGAACAGTTTCATATGCTGTAAGTACAAATATGTATTTCTGAAGTCTCTTTATCGTGATTCTTTGCTTTGTATTTACTTCTTGCAGCCACAAGGTGACAGAATATTACTACTATTTAGGAAGGTGATATGTACTGTAGGCTACTTGTTTGTCTGACTGATGTCAGTTCACATTCTCAGCCAATATTTACCAATCCCAGAGATACCAGTATTGCTGTATATGTTGCCATACATATTTAGTTTTTAATTTGCAGTATTTTGTGTATAATTGATCATTTTTCTCAATTTATTTATAATTATTGGACTCCCAGTGAAGTTTAGCACTTATGTCATTTCATTCAGTAAAGTTTACCCTACCACTATTACATATCTTTATCACAAGTGTTTGATAACCATATTTAAGGGATTATTGCAAAAAATCTGTTTGTGTATGTATGTGTATGACTTTTACTAGTATCAGCACTGACTCCACAGATCCAGTATAGGTCAGGCTCTTGCGTATGCATTTATCTACTTATTTTCTTGGAGAGGATCTAAATATTCAGATTTCATAATAATTCTAACAAATAAAGATTGTGAAAAAATGTCAGTGTCACAACATGCAATAAACCTGTTCACTTGTTTTACAAACCACACTCACTCACAATAAATAGTTTATTTTCAACATGAAAAATAGACAAAATATCTCAATATACAATATCAACTTTTGTCCACTCATGTTTCAATATTTTCATGACATTTATTTTTTTTAATTTCTTCTTCTGGTTTCAAATATACATTCTCTTGTCTTTTATTTACACCAGACAGCAGGTGTACATGAAAATGGCAAAGCACAGAAAAAATAGATATATTTTTCACATACAAAGTCTCAAATACATTTCAGCACAAAGTACAAAAAGACATTCTTTGGGTTGGTGAGTGATTTAGACCATGCAGATGTTGATGTGCAAGCTGCCTACGGACGCAGAAAATAACGAGTCCAGAAATCACCTGCTATTACTCACCGTCAACAACTGTTTCATCATTTAGTCACACCAATACAGTATCTTTGAACTGACAGTCTAGTTGGGCCTTCACTTCACAGTCAAATGTGCTTTGAGAAAACCTCTGAGTTTGAGAAATCTGTGCAGATTATGAGCATTTTCTCTCTCACTTTCTACACATTTACGTATTCTCTTTGAAGCTCTTTCATGTTTCAGTTAAAATGTAACTGAAAGTATTCAGCAAGAATTCATAATGTTTTCAACATTATGGTATGAGCAGATGAGTTCACGTAATCATAGAGCGATGACCACTATACTAATTGTCGACTGCTGCTCTCCATAAACGTTAACTGGATATTCTTCTGATAGCCTAACCTCCTTTTGAAAATGTGTGAGCTCATTTTTCTGAGTAAGAGCTCCCGCATCAGTAACCACTGTTACATGATTGCAGTGCAGCTGTTTGGCACAGTAAAACTAGGGTTTAAATCCCCAAAAAGGAAATGCCTATAAATGAGGCTTGTGCCATACAATAGCAGCATTGATGAAGATCAGAGTCATACATCACTGGAGGTATTTTTACATTGTCCGGCTCCATACGACACTATGTCTGAAGGAATAGATATTTGAATACATCTTGTGTGAGAGTCATAGCTGGGGATTGGTGTTTTGTGGTCAATCTGTGAGTTGTCTTGTGCATGGTGCAGTTCTGAACTGAGGCATGTACAGCGGGAAAAAGCCATGTGTTGATGCTGAACCCAGCTCACTGTTGTCACTCGAGTCTGCAGGGCCAAGCAAAGGGTGTGACTCCATAGAGTGGGCATCTCTGTTCAAAACAACACTGTTTAGCAGCTCAGCTTTTGTTTCCTCCTCACTCTGCTCCTCCTCTCCCTCACTCTCCTCATCCTCTGCTGGATAGTCCATACCTAGATAATACAGGTGCTTCGCATCTCTCACCTCCTCCTCCTCATCTTCTTGCTCTGATGTTTCAGAAAGCTCCTCCACAGAATTATAGGAGCAGGAACGTCGCGGGTCATCCATCTCCCCACCTCGGCAGCTGTCAAGCTCCCACAGTCCACCGGGGAAAGATCCTGAAATGTCCGAGTTGTTGGCAGAGAAATTGCCCTCATCACTGGAACTGCTACCACTGCCATCTTTGTAGGGGAGATGAATGGGCTGCTGCTCCTGCTTTGGATTAGTGAGCAGTACAGTGGCATACGTGACTGAAGATTGGGCAGTGTTGTCATTGGTGCCCAGGAGCTGATCTGGTGGGTCGACAAGCTGTAACTCATCTATCATCAGATTTGAGGTGGTTAGAGCATCCATATCAAGGGCTAAGGAGGAAGCTCCACCGAGGAGCGCCTCACTGTCAATGGATTGGGTTTGGTCAAACTCAGAGTTGAACCCTGAAGGAATGGTGATGGCTAAGGCAGTAGCTGTGTCAGGATTGGCTGTGGTCAGAGCTGAGAGGTCAATCTTTTCTACAATGACAACTTTGGAAATGTTCTCAGTAGGGAGCAGCAGTGGCCAGGCTGGAAGGCCTTCTGGGGGTTGGAAAAGATGGTCGAAACTGTCAGCCTGGAGAGAGAGATACAAAAACAGATGTAAAGTGCTGAATATAAACTTTTTCAGAGATATGTAAGAAAATACAAATACACTGCAAAGACCAAAGTTACAATGGAATACTTTTAAGAGGGAAGGATGAACTGCATGCTTTCTGTTAGTTAGTACTTTACTGCCTGAGGGTAGCACGGCAACCTATGCACTAAATGTGCAGTTGTTTAGTACTAAAAGATCATTTGCGTGGTTCAAATTACTAGTCAGTTGCTCCACCATTTATTCCAGACTGAACAATAGTTTGGTCTCAGCAACTATTGGCTGGATTGCCACTCAGTTTGGCAATATTGTAAGCTTTTGTAATTCTCCAATGCTTTTTGTTAATAACAAAATGCATTGTGTTTAATGTTAAGTGTTAAGTATAGCATGTTAGCACTGAAAGTTACAATAGTGAACATCACACACATTACACCTATTAATCATCAGCATGTTCACTTAGTCATTGTGACCTTGTTGATTTTGGCATTTAGCACAAAGCACTGCAGTGTCTAAGTACGGTCTTAAAGAGTCACTGGGTGAGGCAAATGTATTTGTATAGCACTGAAACTTAAAGAACTTTATAATAGTGCAAAAGGAGAACAAAAAAGTAAATGTGCTAGTATGGTTGTAGATGCTTAGTTCTGTTAAATCAGTTCTATGATAAATAAAATTATGTTCAAATCTATTTTAAATATACATTTTGTATATTTACAATGCTGTACAATATCATGCAAATAAATTACATCCATAGGAATCAATTGCAGCTGCAAGATTTAGTGGAATATAGTGGTGAGGTTGCTGATTGCAAGCGCCTGAATACCCCTCTCCTGCCCAGTGGAGAACCTATGATGGCCATAAAACTCATGAAAAACGCAAAAGGCCCTTTTGCCATTTCCACTAAATTCTACACACTGCACCGTTTAAGTTCAACCATTAAAAAACACAACAACAAACAAAAAGTGTGATCTTGAGTCACTTTTAAGAAGGAACTATAGTTTCATGTTGTTTTTTTTTTTTTTTTTTTTTTTTTTTTTTACCTTTGTGAAATCCAGCCCTTTAGCCCAGGAGCATTTGTTTGGGTTAGGCACATCCTTCCACATAAACTTTTTCATCCTGTAAACAAAATGCAGCAGATACTTAGGTTGCATCTGTCTATCTAACACTTTTTTTTCTTCCTCTCTCTCTTTAATCTAATTTCCCCAACTCCCACAAGCTAAACATCAAAGGTAAGTACACCCTTATGACCTGTTAAATGTCACACTTCCAATTATTCATGGTCAGTGTCTCTGCTGCCCAAATTAGATTGCTCCCCAGAGATTAATGCAATTCATCATTTCTTTTTGTCGTCAGAGCAAAAACCAAATATGGTACACACTGATGCTGCACAAATTCTACCAAGAATAAGATTAAACGTATAAAAATACTGCAAGACATGTACGTCAGAAAGTGTATTCTTCATTTAACATTACTGTCATTGTCCTCAAAGTTCCTAAAACACATTTGAGATCAGCAGCTTTACATGGTCATTTTGTGACTGCTCATAATACAAACAATCTGTATACAACATTAACAATTTATTATTTTTAGTGTTTACTTCTGTAATTATTCCAGCATAAATTCAGAATCTGTGCACCAATCAGGAGCTCTTACTGGTTTTGGGAGAGGACCAGGGTGACAAACAGGACAATGGAGAGGAAGGAGATGATCATCAGCATCATGTAAGCTGCAGGGTCTCCTCTGGTGGCTGTAACAGGTGAAAAATCCACATCAGGCACATGAAGTGTAAGATCATGAAGGGTCATTTTTGCAAATGCTTCAATATTTAATATGACACCATTATTACAGCCTGAAAACCAGTGCATATTGTGCATACTTGTAGTGAATGCTGGCTCCCCTTCTCCTTCAGCAAATACAGGATACAAGTAGAACACATACTCCTCAGAGCCGAAGAAATCACCTGAAATTATAATCACGTTAGGTTAGGTTGGCTGAGACAACTCGCTATTTCACAGCCATATTGTTAACAGGTGCACAAGAAATTAAATCAAGGGAACATATTACCTCTTAAATAAACAGGACGGTCAGTGTGAGGCACTCTGGCCCATGTGTCTCCACTCAGGCCTTTGTGATGATTAGAGTTCTGTTGTGTGTGTGGCAACCATTGGACTACCATGAATAAAGGCACAGAACTGTTATCCAGCAGGCTCCAGGACAGAGAAACACAGGTGCTGTTGATAACCAGGGCATGGAGCGATCGCACGCAGCGGCCTGAAGTACATAAAAGAAAAAAAAAAAGATTGTAGTTAGAGTAATAAAACATTCTCAGATGACTTCCCCCTTTTGGGACAATCCTTTTTAAAGTTGAATCTCTCATTTTGTCTTTTGACGATGAAGGTGGATAGCACTGTTAGCACTGACTCATAAGGGATAATATCTATTGAGGCATCCTTTATCGGGAATTAATGAATGCCAAAGAGGACAGAACTGCACACTGAGTCATAATTCAAGGCAGTTAATTTATATTTTCATGCATTTTGCAAAGCCATAAATCAGTTTCAACTGTAAAACCTGAGGGTGTAACTAACCTGGAACAATCACTACCACTATCTCACAGAAACTTTTAGCTCAGCTATGGGCCAGAAAAATAAAGCTATGCTAGAATTCAGCACGACAGTATGTTTAACAATAAGACTAGCTAACTGCCCTGCCATGTCACTGTCCTGCTGTAAACTCTGTGTGTTGTTTCTCCCTTTTCTTTTCAATGTATCTTTCTTCAGTCGTTAACAGGTTAAAAAGAAATGTTGAAGTTACTCACAAAATAGATGTTCAGTTGTTAACCTGTTGCAATAAACTGTAAACAGGATTTGACTGCATCCCTGTTGCCATGGTAACTCATTTTAAGCAACACATTGATTTAGAATGGACACAGACATACACTTTCACTACTTAGTAGGTGTCCTTTATGAGGAATTAATGAACACCTTGCAACCAATCACAACAGTGTATTCATCCAGGCTATGGTATAATTCAGGCCATTTGGGATCAAGCTGCGTTTGTACCCTGAATTTGGTGTTCGTTATTATAACTAACCGATGATCTTCTAACATATGACTTGGTCATTACAGCAAATTTATAGTTAATTTCTACAGTTAAAGCCACAATGTCTATCATTTGAAAAACTCCTAAGAGAATATCTGGCTCTTTAGCTGCTAAATTGATGCACTCTATGTTCATCAGCTATTCTGTCTGCTGTTTACTGCTGGACACACAGTGGGTTTATTAGAGTTAGTTTGCTGAAAACAGCTTCCTGCTGCAGACACAAACAACCCCGTAGAGTGATCAGAGTAAACCAAAACAGTAAGGTTGTGAGCCAGAACACCACAACACTGAGATAAAAGCTCAGCTAGACACAGGTGTCATTCTGTAAACTGCGGAGTCAGATAATTATTGCTTATGCATATGTGATGTATTGTTGACATAAAAATATAAAAGATCCACTTCAAATAGCATGTTTTTAATGTTTCATGTTCATAAAAACCAGAATAAATGAGCAGATGTTTATTTACATGTCACTTGGGGTCTTTAACAGGTTTGTTATATATAAAAATGATGTGAATCATAAGCTAATTTAGCCCACAACAGAAACAAATGATTGAAACTGGCCATCTTCATGGAAAACCAATTTGTTTCTGCCAGTTAGTAGTTTAATGAAAATGTCTTTCTCTGCATCATGAATGATGGGACAGAGACACACAACTGTCTCACAAAAACACAAAAACATCTCACTGTATTATACAGAGTACTGTCATTAAAAAGCAAAACCTTGTTACGTCTGTTAAAATGCTGATTCACTAAAGATAATGGCTGCAGGGCTTCAATCAGAGCTTTTACAGGCTCAATAGAAATACACATTTTAAGTAATGTGCCTAAATGGAGAGTTTTGACGTACATTTTTCTGTCTGTTTCGAGTTGTAAGGCACAGAGAGAGTAGACAGGCCATAGGGGAAAATTAATGAAAAAAAAAAAGAAACTATTTTAATGGTAAAAACAGGTCTAATGAATGAAATGGTCTTGCCTCAAACAACCTCAAAAACAGAAACTGATGTTTTTGAGAAATATATTTCTGGGAAGAAATGAAAAACAAAAACTGGAAAATAAAGTTCAGTTCACTTTTTTGGATCCCACTCTGAAGAAAAACTGATTAACAACATTACTGAAGCCACCCGTATGCCTGTTTTCATGTAGTTCTCACCAGAATGGGCAGGTCTAAACACCTTCTCTTTCAATATGCACTTGTGCCTTTGAATCAAAGCATTGACCATGAATCTGATAACACTGATGAAACCCTGAGGTACGGGTTCATTTTTTTTCACAAAGCAACAAAGCCTTCTGATCTCAGCTACTATTTTCAAGTCTTTACTGGAACATAGCAGCATGTTACAGAATTCAAATTGCCATTGCATGAACTGCTTGCTCTTTCCTCTGGTTTCTCAAATCTTGCTGTGTTTTTTGGATTAACCTCATTTATTTTTATGGTGTTAAGGAGTTTTATGGTTGTTTTTAAGCTAAATTTTAGTGATGAATTATTGTATATATACATGCATATTCATGATCGTATGTTCATATTTGTGTTTAATGTAAGTTTTTTTTCCAATTCATCCTCATAAAAGATCCCCTCCAGATATGTTTTAATAAATATAAAAAGGGTTCTGCTTTGAATAATAATTTGTTTTATTTCCTCCCTTGTTTATAATAAAAAAATACACAAGAAATGAATATGCAAAGATTTTTCATTTCAAAAGAGTAGCTGTTGGATACGTGATCCCTCCTATTTCACTGTGAAATCAACCCTTTAACTTTGATTGGAAATGAGCATAGAGAAACTTCAGCACATGAATGTGAAAACAACCTTGTAGTGTCAAATTCTGCACAATGAAGCTCAAATTGAAGTAACAAAACAAAAAAACATGAACTTTTTGTGTAGAGGGGGACCTGGAGTAAGTCAAATGTAATTTCATCATTGATTAGTGATCATTCATTCTCTCAACCCCATGAAATAATATGTTATTTGCACATTAAAATATCCAAACATAGTGAATGATGTCAGTCACAATTTCCCAGTCCAAAACTCAGAGGTATTCAACAAAACAAACCCAATGACTAGTTTGTACATTTGAGGATTATTGTGCGCTTTCATTGTCTCAGCCAGCCTTCAGACTTCATACTGGCGTGATGCTTGATCACTGCAAATACTGTCCTAACTTTTGCAGTAATAATTTGTTTATGGATTTGTCCTGCAGCACTAATATAATAATGATAATGTAGGACCCAGGCCATAGTGACGAGAATGCATAATACCAACAACTTTACTTTCAGGTGTGAATAACAAAATAAATTTACTGTCACTGCTAACTCACGTTTGGGCCGTCTCTCCAGTGTCATGTTGATGTTGTTAGTCGAGCTTCCCAGACTATTGTAGGCTTCCACAGTCACAGTTTGGACCTCTCGGTTCCACTCAAAACTGTAGGAGGACACCACATCGATCTCCTCCCTCATCACAGTGCCACTCAAGGACTGGTAATGGACTATAAAGCCATCAATGCAGTAGGAGTGCCCTAATGTTGGAAGATGCTGTAAAAAAGCAGATCAACACATTAGTTTTTATAAATTTTACTTAGCCTAAATATGTTTATATTGTGAGTTTTGTACCTTAAACAGCAGAGTAACATTAGTCTGGTTTCTGTATGGATCATCCTGAAGAATTCTCCAGAAATCAGGGCCACGCTCAGGAGCTGGAAAGGAGACCAACAATAACATCATGTGACAGCTTTTACCTCTGTATTAGTGGTGAGGGGGGATGGTATGATGTGCATCGTGTGTGCCATTTTCCATTAACATTTAAAATCACAAGGTCACGTGTGAATTAAAAGGTTACATGAGGCATCGAGCTCAGACACACTTCAACTTCAGGAAAATGATTGTTTCAAGGCTGTCATTACTTTAAAAGTGACATTTATGGTGTTTTACCTCTGCTATTTTGTGGCGCAGAGTAGACAGAGTCACTCCAGTCGCTCCAGTAGCCCGTGCCATTAGTGTGCTTGCAGCGCACTTGCACCTCATAGACACGGCACATATCTGGAACCGGAACCTCCGCCCATGGCACCCGCACTGGATTATGAACCTGAATGCATGACATTTTTCTCAGTCAGTTATTTAAGGTTAATTTAGAAAAAAATGTAAGCAATGGGAGGTGTTTTAGAGTACACATCTGCTTCATCTATCTATCTACTTAAACAGTCCATAGAGAGGAAATTGTTCCCTCGTCCTTTTGATTGAATTTTGGTGAAAGGAATTGCCAAGAGAATATTTTTAATCATAAAATGGGACCAGCTCATATTAGCTTATGTCAAACTGACCAGGTGAGGCTATGTCAAAACAACCTGGGTCATTTTAGCAGATATGAGACACAATTAGCTGAACCAG
>JANJYP010027521.1:0-15048 GCA_024605115.1 Rastrelliger brachysoma | reverse complement strand
TGTGGAAGAGGAGAGTAATCGCAGGAGGAAGCCCCCAGGAGCAGCACCAGACTTTGAAGCCAATTTGACATAGTGGATAAACCATGTAATTGCAATTTTCATGTTCATCACGTTATGCTATTGGGCCCCAAAGTACTTTTCCTTATAGACTTACGTTGTGAAAGAGGCATCTGTAAATCAGTTTATACATACAACCCTTGTGAAATGTCTTGTTTCACTCCAAGAATTCAGTCCATTCTGTCTGATACTAGACAGAATGAAGATTCACAATTATCTTAACTTCATTCAAGTTATCTGGTCTCTCTCTTTATGGGTCACGTGTTGTTGAAAAACTTGGATTAATTTTGTACCTGTAGCTTGATGTGCCACTGAGCAACTTTCATAGAAATGAACTGGGCCCTGTCTGTGATGCTGTTCTCAGCTGTCTTTCTATATTCATAGGTAGAAGGAGTAGTGCTGAGGCCAAGCTACCCTCTATTCAGTAACTTTCAACAATTCACTGATTAAGACTGTTTTTAAGGACTTTCTTGGAGAGTGTTGCCATCCAGCTCCTTGACAACCTTACAAAACACATTGAAGATCTATTCAAGTTCAGGAGGGTAGTTTAGGTTCAAAGCATACATTAGGCCAAACAACATGACAGCAACTAATGCGACGTCATCTATCATCAACTGATGCTCCTGAAGTTGTCCGCTGTGTGGTCCTATCAATCAAAAAAGGCCACTTATGACCCCAGCATTTACCTCTATCCTGACTCAAGCAATGTTTGACAATTACAATATGGTATTGTCATGAGCTCAACATTAACACCACCTAGGCTGTACTGATGTCGTCTGGTTTATCACTGGCATCTCTCTGTTTGAAATTGTATATTCCGACTGTGGATATCTCAATGGATCTTTGGATGGGGGCTTCATCTGCACATTCACAAAAAAATAACACACACACACACACACACATATATATGTACAGTGATTATTATACAAAATATCTGCACTGTAATTTCATCACCTGTAGTGAGAACTGTGAAACTACAACAGATAACTTCAAGGGTCAAGATAAAGTCAAAGTCAAGTCCAGACAACAAATTTTTGGTGGCCTGCTTTCATTTTAGTTTTGGTGTAGTCTTTGCGTCAAGCTGTCATTTTAGTTTCTATAAGTTTTAGTCACGTTTATACTCCTTTTAGTTTAGACAAGTTTTAGTTGACTAAATGTCTGAGCTTTTTAGTCTTGTTTTAGTCAGACTTGTGACTATTTTATAGTTTTAGTGAATGAAACCTCCAGTTTTCATCTGGTTCACTGTCTCTGTGACATACAGCTCTTTAAAACAGAGATCATAATGTTGCTGCTGTGTTGTAAACAGCACTGTTTCAGATTGAGAGGTTTGAGGTGCAGCTGCAGGGTTGGGTGGAGGTGTGTGGTTAAGTTTATTTGTGCTGTTGAATGTAACCGCTGTGAAATAATCATTAAATAATAAGATCAGATTAAGTGGCTTTCTGTCACCGCTCTCTCCCTCTTCATCCATTCTACCTCACTCCACTGCAACTAAAACATCATCATCTTATAGCCGCTTGCTGATGGAGCTACTTTGTTCCCCATTTAGTATCCGGACAGGTAGGTAGAATAGAGAGGCAGTATTCCTGGAGTGAACACTCTCTGGGACAGCAAACATCAGAGGCTAAAGTTAGCTGCTCTTGTATGCTGCATCCCCTTGCAATGCGAGTAGGGCTTGAGTTTGATTCAAGATGTTTTCCGTGCATAGGGATGTACTGCAGTTTGCCTGGCTCATATATTGTCTCCATGTAGTGGCAGGGATTAAAGGTATAATCCAGAGTAAAATGCATTATAGGTCAATTTGTGGACGATTGGGAGTACATATGTTGAGTTGATATCAAAAACACGGCAATCAGATGTGTTTTGAGAAAGTTAGATTTTGGCGATGTAGCAGAAATGCGTTTAACGTGGATGGCTAAGGGGCATATCATTTCACAGATACAAAACACTGTTTTTATTCTAATATTTCAAACAACATCACACTTATGTGGTAGCAAGTAGAGGGTCCTTAAAGACAAACTGAAGTGTCCCTAGCTTTTCATGTGTTGTGTCAGAGTGTGTAGACTGAGCCAGTACCTTGTCATAAGCTTTTTGCCTGCAGACGTTATCTTTACGGAAAGTCTGTAAGTGTCAGATGTGCGAGTGACTGTGGAGTGAACACAGAAGAAGGATAGGTGTGAGCACAGGTTGTTAAACAGTATAGCAAGCGTTTGAAGTTAACCCATTGTGCTTTTTTAAACTCACTCAAATCCTGGAAGAGTTATCTGTGCACCGCGAGTGCACGTAAGCGCTGATAGAAGCCAGTGCATGAGCGTGAATGACACTCCTCACTCTGATTGGTTTACTTGTCTTGGGTCCCTGGGATCTTGCAAAGAGGCATTACGACCACTGGGTGGTCCTAGAGATTTTTTCAGTTGACCTGTATCATAGTCTACTGTGAGATCATAATGACCATTTTAGCAAATATAACAATAAAATATATATTAAAAAAATGCTACATACTACAGCCTTAATCTACCTCTCTTTTCATTCTGAGATATTGGTAAATTCACTACCATATTGAAACCTGACTAGTTGGCTGACTGGTCTGTGTAATATCAATAACTAGATGTTTTAGAAAATATACAATATAAAATAAAATCAGGACATATTTGATCTCAGTAATTATATTAATCACTACTCTCACACAGGATTTTCTGGGTCCACACTGAGCTCGCTTAATGACACACTGTCATCCTAAATCAGCGTCATCATCCTAGTCAAGAAGGATTAGCAGACCAAGTTGTTTGATTAGAGCCATTTTTCCTTCAATCAGGTGATGCAGTATTTTTTTTCAGATAGCATACTTACTTGAACCATGGATGACACGTCTAGGTGTTTGCCTGTTTATTCTATTCTATTCTAAAAAAAACACATTTATCATTTTCTTGGATTGCACATTTAACTGGAGAAGAATCAGGACTGCAGGAGTGATGATTATAGACATAAGCATTTGTTTATGCATGCAAGAAACAAGTTTTAACACCAATCAAGTTGCCATGACCAGCAATGGGTTTAAGTTAAATTAGAAGGTTTATATAGTAGCAGAATAGTTCCAGGAGAAGTCCTTTTTCATTATTTTATTACTTTTTCTCTCATGATAATAGAAAAATATCTCTCAATGCTTTTTGCAATTGCAACATGCTGCTTTTCAGTCAGGGTGCCAGTACATCCATTTAAAATCCTGGGTCAACAGTAGCAGTTGATTAACACATGACAAGTTGTAATGAATTTCCTGTATTAAAAAAGAAAAAAACCCAAAAATACTCAGTTGAACTTGGATCACGACTTCAATTGTCCTCCAGTTTGTACTTGAGAGAGTTTATTGTCATCTCAGGACACCAAAGCTTTCTTAGGTGAGTGCAGTAGATTGCCAGTTTATTCTTCAAACTAGCTTTCCATCAAGCATATCCGGCGAGGGAGCCTTTCTCAGTGAGACAAGGATGATTTGAGATGAGGGCCTCTCCAACTGTGTCAAACTCTTTGCCAGTGACATAAATTTTGTACTGAACTATTTCTTGCACTAGGCCTTCAAGACTGTTTGACTTAAGCTTAGGATTTGAGGAAAACAACATACCGTTTTCTCCTTAAGCTACATTGCCCTGATTAAGTTTCAACTCTGCATCAAAACATTGACAAACATGAAAGATTCTTACTTACTTATCCCCTGCTTTCCTGGCTGACCCATGAGGCCACAATTATGGCCTGTGTTTCATCCCATGATACACCTATCTTCCAGTTCTATCATTACTGTCCAAAGGATGCATGACCCAAGTGACCATGAGCTGCATGACTCCGACTCTGGTAAAGAGTGTATGTTAGTATCTGGACTCACTGGACAAGGACATGGATTCATCATGATGGCACAGAGCAGTAGCAGAGGTGGAAGGGATGTAAAGCACACTGAGGAGTTGAGGAATCTGTCATAGGAATTACTCTGATTGTCCCACTATCCTGTACATCATCCACTGAAGTGAGGATCATGAACTCATTTCCAAATACTGAAGTCTTAAGTTAAAGGTGGGGTCTATGATATTAATACAGTGCATTTCTTCCTCTCCTCACTATCTGCAAGATTAACCTTCTTAGTGCGCACTGGAAAAAAAAAATCTGTAAGGTCATGACTGTGTCATTTCGTCCTCACTGTCTTCCCTGTGAATTTCAACAAATAACAACAGTGATTCCTGCTTATGTTCCTGGCCGTGACAATGCGCTAGCAGCAGAGCGCATTTTGGAGTGCTACAGTAATGCCCTCTCCAGGGCAACTGACCAGCCTGTGGAAACATCTCATCACTCTCTTCTACAGCGACCATTAATTATGCAAGTGAGGCGATGATGTCATTTAGCAACTTTTAGAACAGCCAATAGCTACTTCCTTTACTGAGGTGTTTTCAACACTGACTGCATCTACTACTACAAGGGGTGTGTGTGTGTGTGTTTGCAGGCTGAAGACAGTAGGGTAGGGCATTCAGGTGCTTGTGCTTTATACCTGTGCTAGTCAACTTTTTTTTAAATTGAATTTGGTTTAGAGAATTGTGTAATTTTACTGGTATTGGCACAGACTACTGAAATTTTGGTATCGCGACACTCCTAATGGCTATACTTTCTGGATTGCTCCTGAATGAGAGGAAAGGTGGGCTAGTGAAGGGACTGACCATGAACCATTGGCCAGAAGCTGACATAGCTGACTGAAGATTACAGCAGGTGACTGAGGATTCAGGCAAGACCTGTGGACCGGGATGGAAACTGTGCTTGCAAGCATTTATGGGGAAATTGATGAAGTGGTGGACCAGGGGGGCTAGGGTGCGATGTTAACAGGGGTATCGGTATAGAGTCTGCCTGCTGCCTGAGATGTGAAGAGGATGTGATTGCCACTGAACATCAAGGAAAGGTTGAGGATTATGGTGAGATAATCATACAGCTCTGAAGAGTGTTCAGGAATGACTGAGCAGATAATATCGTGAAAATGAGAAAGTGAATTCAGAGGGAGTAAGCTCTTTAGATTGGGAAGAAAGGTTGCAGAGTGATATTTGTAGTTCCCTAGAGAGGTGTGAAAGGGCATTTCCAGTCATAATCAATGTTTGTCTCTGGAATCATGTCACCTATGATCACTTCATCTCATACCATCCACACACTTAACTGCAGCATGTGGACATTTATATTCAGTTTTGTTCAAGAATTGATAATTTTTTGAACACCAGACACATTTTAAAATTATGGAGTGAAATGAACAGCTGTGGGATGCTCTGTGTGAACGGCCCTGCATAACTACATAACTGACAGGGAACTGTCTACATTGACTTGCTGTGAGTCAATGTAGAGTCATGGTAGAAAGGGACGTTCAAGCAATGGAGTTCATGATTCAAACAGAAGATGGTCCAGGTGGATGCGGGTGGAGCTGGGTGGATGTCCATAAGCTGGCAGTGGAGAGGTGGCTGGCTGCAGGAACACCTCGAGTGGGGTGAAGAGGGGTGGTAGGGAAGATTGGCGTCCTTGGAACGAGTAAATTCTTTTATATGCTATCTCATCAGATAGGGGACATTGATATAGTATCATGCAGTTAATTTAATATTACATGCTACATTCTGTTTGAATTTGGGTTGCCAGTATAATTCAACAGTCTATGCTATAGATTATGTTGGTGTATGGTGTTTTAAAAGTCTTTTTTATTTACCTCTTTTTAACTTGGAGCTCAAAAGATTGATACACATAACTTGAAAACAAGAAAGTACAGATAAGTGGCCATTCAGTGCTGTGGGTTAGTTTTGCTCTTCTTCTAGCCAAGTACAGCAAGAAGATTCATTACTCATCAGATCCGTACCCACATCACAGGTAAAGCTTACTCTCCTACATCACGTTTATTTGTTTTTTTAAGCTCATGTCTCGTGAGGCAACTGGAGGCCTGAAGCCTGGGGCTTAAGCTCTAGTAAGCCTGTGTATTAAGGAACCTCTGCACGTGGAGTAATTATTCCACCTCCAGTCAGGCTCCTGCAAGCTTATTCTCAATTACACTTGTGAGTGCATTGTGTTGATTGTTGCAATCTAAGGACATAGCAGAAATGTCCTCTTTCACACATTCCTCATCTTAGATTTTAAGGCTACATAAATACTGGTTTGAAGCTGAATAAATCAATCAATTTTTATTTATATAGCCAAATCCTAACAGACATCATCTCAAGACATATAACACAAAGAGCAGGTCTAGAACATTACTATTTATTACAATGAAAAAGACCCAAACATTCCCAAATAAGCAAGCACTCAGCGACGTTGGCAAGAAAACACTCCCTTTTAACAGGAAGAAACCTCAGGAAGAACCAGGCTCGGAGCGGGCAGCCAACTGCCTTGACCAGTTGAAATGGGGAGGGGGGTAAAGCAGAGAGAGAGAGAGAGAAAGGCGTGGAGAGAGGAGCACAGGACCATGGAGAGCGGGCAGTTGGTCCAGGACATTAAGTGATCAACCTGACGTCTACAACCTCAGGTGACCTGCAGGGCGTGAGAGCACAGACATAACTCCGGGGAAGAAGTGTAGATTGGTAGTCTAGGCCTATAGCAGCATAAACTAAGAGCTGGTCCAGGACAAGCCTGACCTGCCCTAACTATAAGCCTTATCAAAAAGCAAAGTTTTTAACCAGCTCTTAAATGCAGAGAGGGTGTCTGCCCCCCAGTCCGAATCTGGAAGATTGTTGCACAGGACAGGAGTCTGATAACTGAAGGCTCTGCCTCCCAATCTAGTTTTAGAGACGCTAGGAACCACCAGTAGATCTGCATGCAGGGAGCATAGTGCTCTGGACGTTTCATAAGGAACTATGAGCTCTGCAAGATATGTTGGGGCCTGACTATTAAGCAGTTCCTCAACAATTTCATGGCCTTTTTTGTGATTGTTGTGGCTTAAAATGCCTGATGTTGTGGCAGCTTTTCAGAAAGTTGCAATGAAAGTATTTTTAGGCATTTGTTGCAATGGAATTGAGTCAAAGTTGCAAAAGATAATTGCGATTTTCACTCTTTATAATTATACTTACAATAATTCACTAAAAGTGACATAATTAAGATGAAGAGAATCTATTAAATAGTAGGATAGTACAATTCAACCAAGATTAAAGCAAAAATAAAATCTCCCGACTGATTTTTTTACAGGCCACTTTTATTTATTTGTACTCATTCATTTTTCTTTTTCACCAGGAAATAGACCAATTAATATTTCAATTCAAACAACCACTCATTTTTTTTATTAATTAATTTTAATTATTATTAATTTTTTTTAATTCCCGCAATGAACAAAATGGCCGCAGCAGTAGCTCTTCTCTCCTCTGTATTAGCTGAAGCTGTGTAGATGCAGTAATGATCTGATTTATATTTGGAAATTGACACTCCAATTGACAGAAATCTGTTTTAGCAACGGAGAACCTTAATTCCTACGTCTACATGGAGACAGTATGATGAGCCAGGCAAACTGCAGTTCATCTCAACGCTGTAAATTTGAGTTTGCGACTCTGTGTCTTGTGAGTAACTGATCAAAGCTGTTATATGTTGTTATTAAACTAACTGAACAGTTCAGAAAGAGGGCACATGCACAGGGTGGCATGTCATTTCTCCGAAGCCCCTTTAGTCTGACCCGTCAATATTCTGACATTTCCCCTTTGATCCTACAGCCCAATAGTTTGACATCTCTTTGTTCTGATAAAATAAAACCCTTTGTTCCGACAGCTCGATGTTCCAACCAAAGGCTGTTTTAGGTCACCTCCTTCACCTCTTAATAGGCTAAAATCAGAATCAACAATGACAGTTAAATTAGGCAAGCCATATGTGCTGGGGAATTTTATAACAATTCTTCTTCTTATTATTATTATGCTACTATCCCCATCAAATTATTTAGCTGGAAATGTAGCTGAGTCTTTGCATGGCTTCAGCCTCAGGATTTGTCGTGGTCATTTGAATTTAGCTTGTCATTGTTGATTATGTCTAACTATTGGGCTGTAGGATCAAAGGGAAATTGTCGGCATATTGACGGGTCGGACCAAAGGGACTTCAGAGAAACGCGCAGTCCAACATGCACAGATGCACACACAAGCACCATCAGGTTACAGTGACTACTAAGGCTAAAAAAAGTACAAAGTTAAAAACTACTACTACATACTCTATTAACATTTGAATTAAACTGAACAAAAACAACCCTCCATCTTCCTTTTTTTGTGCACAAGTCTGATGAACTATGTGGAAAACCAAATATGTCAATTAACAACAAGATTAAAGAGCTCCCACAAACCTTTGTACTTTAAAAGCAGATATAAATTTTGTTAAGGAGCCAAGCTGACTGAAGTTGTGCATAATTTAGAAACCACTTTTCCTCTTCCTTCATGAGTTGTCCTCACCGCACATGATCTGTAGACCAGTTTATGTGGCTGGGGATATACAGGTTCACACACAAAGTTCAGGTTAAGCTGTTTTCCTTTTTTCAGCTTTGAAACAGTATGGGATTTGTTGACAATATCAAACATATGGAATATCACCATCTTTATGATTGGATGAGGCAGTAATTGTTAGGGACCAAGCAGAACAAAGAATGAGGACAAAGCTGTAAAAGGCAATTGCTTTAATGTTCTGGAAAATTAATAATAAATACAAACCCCCCAACAAACTAAACAACTCATATACAAAACTCACCCACCTTCCCACCAGACTTGAGTCCTTTTGTCAGAGGAGCTTAGTAAGAACAAAGGTAAGTATTACTTGCAAATAAACAACTGTGGAACAGAAATATGAAATATGAAAACAAAAGACTGTAATGTCATTATTTGAAAAATTGGTTCTTGTAAAAATGCAACTAAACACAATAGAAATACTAACACTGGTGGACAACAGCTGATGTGGCCACCACATTAATCCTGCTACCCAAAAATAACGCACATTACTATAACGTTACTATAATCAGCAAAGGATACACAAAACAACAAACAAAACAGATTTCTTACCTAAAAAAATGCAAGATGGTTAACAAACAAAGCCAGGCAACAGTAGCTGTGATCACAGGTGATCCGTACTGTATTTACAATGACCTCTGCAACCCTGAGTCGGTGACATGGTAAATCAAGTGCAGGCATGTGAAGTCTTGTGTGTTAACCAAGGAATGCAACATGACAGCAGAAAGCGAGTGATGTAACCTGTCGTGGCAATTCACCTCTTGCACTTCACCTAAGTTACCTTGTGAGGCAGCTGGATAAGCAACATCACGACATTATCAGATCATATGAGAATTCATCTTACCACATTTCAAGTAGTGCAAACTACTAGTGATTTGGACCAATCAAGTGATCTTGTAAATCCGCTATGCAAAGCAAGAAAGTGATAAACAGATGCTTCTTCCAATCACCTTAAAGTGCTCATCCTTTTCACAGCTTTGAGTATGAAGGGGAAATGTTTCCTATTCAATATTCCTATTGACAAATTATTATAAACTGTCTTAACATTTTCATCACTCACCACAGCAACTGGTCTCTATACAGTCCCTGCATCCTCCAACCTGTCTCTGATTCACTTGATGTCACTAGATGTCTGGAGTGGTCATTATTTAGTGAGAGCAAACTCCCTTGGCGGAGGTCTTTGTGCTTGAGTGCTTTTCTAGTTTTATATAAAGTCATTTTAACTACTGGTTTTGCTCTGCGTTTCCAATAAAGTCACATTATACCTGAAGCCACTTGAATCTAGTGTTTAGTCATGGGATCGCGTATTTTGCAGAGCCTCAAAAACAATGTACTATATATATTTAAACATTTTAAACTGGTAACATACCCTATTTTCATGACTGTGGTTCTCTTTTAGTTATGATATTGCAAGACTTGTAGTATTATTGCTGTTAACACTGAATAAAAAGTCACAACAAACAAACAGCAAAACAATGTTGACTAAATGACAAAATGATCAGATGAACACTGTTCTTGAACAATATTTAATTATACCAACTTAGGATGTTTGGACTGATGTTATATTTGATGCAAAGTTGTGATTTATATATATACAGAACAGTTCTAATATGACATTTTCCTTTTGTTACTATATGTTTTATTTTGTCTTAGCTTCTGGATTGCCAGCAATGAGATTTGGCTGTTTTGGGTTTTTTAAATGCATGGTTTTGAACACCTCAAGGGGTTTCTTTCCTTTTTGAAGTTGGACTTGATTTTGTTAGTGCAAATAAATATATATCTTAATCCCTCAAACTGTCTTTATTTTTAAATTCAATAGTTCACTTAAATGTTTCAAGGAACAAACTGTACCTACATGC
Organism: Rastrelliger brachysoma; assembly: GCA_024605115.1. Lineage (NCBI taxonomy): Eukaryota > Metazoa > Chordata > Actinopteri > Scombriformes > Scombridae > Rastrelliger > Rastrelliger brachysoma. Next base: position 4,676 of record JANJYP010027521.1, on the reverse strand, counting down.
CATATACTGTCATATTTATGTAATTATGTATTCATATTTATGTAAAAAGTTAATTATGTAAAACAATGCCATCCACTCTGTCCATCCACTCAGATATTTTTCTGAATGAACTTTCGTCTGCATGTTTGGCCCATTCTGTATTTCTGGCCCTCACGGGGGATCCCTGACAGGCGGCTAAATCCTTAGATGGATCCCTGACAGGCTGCTGCCTCTTTAGATGTTCAGTGCCTTCATAAAATGAGAGGAGGAGGGCTGAATGCTGAACTCATTTACCACAACATCGAGCCAAAGGGTGTTTATGCTGCTGTTACCATGGAGATATGCCTCTCCACTCTCCATTATGTAATAAAGATTTAAAATTCATCCTTCTGAGGATGAAAGAGCAGAGCATCAACCCCTTAGAGAGGGGCGCATGTAGAGAGAAAAAAGTTAACGAAAATGTTGTAACCCTCAAGGTTGTTTATGATCTAAACAACCTTTGAGAATTCAATTAACTTGCTTTCAACTTCATTATCAACATATAATACATGTTGATGGATTTTCATTGAGCAGAATTTATGAATTAATTTGATTTCCACTGTTCATTGATGTTTTAGTGAATCTTGAAGATGTCTGCAGCTGTCTTTGATATCTTTGGCTCTGATAACATAAACAACTCAAGATCAGAGCTGGTATGTATCTGATGGCAATAAAGAACAAGAAAACTTGGACCAGACAGAATGTTCTCTTGTCATTTCTTATGCAAATGTCAAGAGAGGTACTGTACTGAAAATCTCTCTATTAAGAATGAAATACCACTCCTTCTGCACATTCGGCTTACACTACTTCTGCACCAACCACATACTTGTATTTCTATTGGCCTATAATTGGTTGATCAAGTGTAACAAAAATGTTGAGACACTGCAGCTAGTGTCATTTTTGCAGCAACTATCACTCTAATGTAACCTATGTATCTTTGATGCAGACTAATAGGCTATACAGCATTTTGTACAGGCATAGTACAAGCAAAGATGGATCAATGTCTACACTTAATACGTGCCTTTTAACACACACACACGCACGCACGCACGCACGCACAGTAGCAAAAAATGTATTTCTCCAAAACTGGGGTAGCTGAATAAAATATGCTTACACATAAATCCACAAGAATTAAACAATAATGTATGTTCGTTTCAGAGAGTCACCATGTTCTGCTGGTGCATTGGCATATTACCAGCTCTGATCTGTGGAAGAACATGAACCCATCACCTGTATGCAGTACCTGTGCATCCTCATGTGATATTTAGATATTATAGCTCCTAATTATAAATTTAGAGATAAACCCACAACCTCTCTAAACTAATCTCATGTAATTGCTGCAGCCAATTACTGTATGTTAAGGCAGTTTGCTTTCACACATAGCACACATTAGCACATGTCAAAGAACAGTTGCTGAGAACAGGGAGTCATTAAAGTTACTGAGCAGCTGTTGTACAAGAGGAAGAGTTAAAGAAATATTACTCATCACTATAATAAATGATTAATTTGTGCTGTTTTTGGCAAACAGAACAAGTAAAGGACAGATTAAATGAGGACTTCCTTATTCTGAATCTTTGTTTCCCTTAAACCATTTTCTGGGTTTACACCGAGCTGCACAGCAGTGGAAAATGTGTCAAACAGAGGTGGAGTCACTGGGAGAGATCTTTTTTATCTAACAGCAGGCATTCACTCTGATACATGAGAAGCAGCAGGAAGGAGGAGGCATGAAGGCAGAAATTGAGCAGAAGGACTGGGGTCATATGAGGCCAGGGTGTCTTCGAGGAGCAGAGCACAGCCTGGGCGTGTGAACGGGATGGGTGACTTGGAAAAAAACTTGGGAGGGGATGTAGGCAGAAGGAGGTTAACGGAGGGGAGCACACAAGACAACGTGAGTCACAAAATAGGTTATTGATTTGCCATGGGGCTGATAGAAAGAGAGTAGCATAACCCCAGATCTTATCATAAGGAAAGTTCCAACTATGCTATGAGCTACAGTCACTTATTTCATGTGTTTCTAGAGCAGTGGGTCCATAAGTGGGTGTTACAGCAGCCTGTTTTCTGTTAGTATGGGCCAGGAGTGCCCACCACAAATAAAACAAAGAACAAAAACCTTTGGTTAAGAAATTAACCCCGGTTCTCTGAAACTTGAGTGAGGTATCTTCCTGTGCCTGTCCCCAGAAGCTATTTTTCAATACGCCAGTGCTGACTGGCAGACAGACATGACATCTGTCTCTGGAGGTCATCTATTCAGTCTGAGCAAGCACACCTCTTCCTTTCTCCAGGCAAGGAGGGTGGTCTGGTGAGATAGCTCACTCATGTTTCAGAGAACCGGGGTTAACCTAAAGTTCTCTTTCAACATTTGTTTTGGTATCTTACTATTATCAATCAGATTGGCACATTTGCTGCTGAACCTATGCATAAACTGTATGAGGCAGTGTAGGTGCAGTAACATCCAATTTGTAGAATCTGGAGAAAGCCGCACATATCTCCTCAATAGAAACACTGTGAAACAGCATCCATAATACAACCATACTGCAAGTCGAATCAGCATGCAGCCCCACTAGGAGTTGCAAACCCCTGCTTTCACAGGCCAGGGCAAGAGCCTCCACAATCCAGTGTGACAAACATCTCTTAAGAGGCTTCCCCAAGTGCGCACATGACACAAATGGCTGCTCTGATTTCTTGAATCCAGCAGTTTTGCCAACATAGGTGTATAATTGAGCACATTCAAGCGCTTGCGCTCCTTTGAGGAGAAAGGAGGGGGTTGGAATGCAGACAGCTTAATAGGGCATATGACAAAACCAAGTTAAAAACCTTAGGCATAAACGTGGGGTTACGGCCAAATTCCACTGGATCCAGCTTGGCTGCGGAACGACTCTGCCATGCCAGCGGACAAGATAGGTTTCTATTTTAGTCAATGAATCAACTTCCACCAGGTCCGGTATAGTTGCAGATCAGGTCCGGAGGCCTCCGGAGCAGATATGCAGAACTTCTATTTCTGCCGGACGCTGGATCAGCAATTCAGCACAGAACAGATCGTGCAGGACAGGAAGTTGAGTACAAATACAAAATAAACCACCGGTTTTATTTCCAAAATAAAATACACTATATTACAATCTTTTTTTCCTTGTCCGTTTAGATTTCATTTTAAATTAAGAAGGCCTACATAATTACACAAATTGTCCCTACCCATGGTTGAGATTGAATCACAATTATCTCCAAGACAGGGCAGATCAACAAGTCAGCACCCAGTTGTTGTAAATGGTTAGTTATAGCAACATCATGCTACGTTATCTCGCGAGACGGTATGTGAATTTGCAAGATCTCATGGATCCTGCTGCAAGCAAGAGCTGCTCTGCTCCGCAGCAGGGACGGATGCAGTGAGAGTTGGCAGATCCGTTCAGGACCGGAGCTGTTCCGCAGCCATCCCGTATCTAGTGGTATTCCCATGTTAGGCTTCAGCAAAACCTTAGAATCCCCCATTAAAAACTGCATACAGGCCGGATTCACCAATGGTGCATGAATGCCACCCATGTGCTTGGCCAAGGCCGTTGCCAGTAAAAGTGCTGTTATAAGGGAGTGCACTTTAAAGTGATACACGCGGCATTTTACATTATAGGCTTTTCCTCCTCATGGACATTAGTCAAACATTATATCAAATATAAAATTACCTTTATCGCAGACTCTCCGGAGTTATGCTTGTTTGTATTTTTTTGCGCTCTGAGGCTCAGGGACTAGCAAAACGGCAGCGGGCAGGGCACTTTCTGAGTGGCACACACAACAGCTATTTTAAAACACTTAGACAGTTCAAAATTACACGACACTTCCTATAAAGCAACATCGCGGTCTTAACTAAGAGAAACCGGGGTAGAAAACATTGTTGGTGCACACAAAGGTTAATAAAAACATTACTTTGTGCAGAAAGGGACTGAGCTCTCCGTGGTCGCTTCCTCAAGCGATTTTCAGAATAAAAGTCGACCAGTGAACGCAACAGTTAGGTAACGCAGGTTCAACAGAGAAGGGATAAGGACAGCTCTAAAGTTTAGTTCCACCAATACAAATTAAATAATGTATTGTTTATAATGTTGTTGTTAATAATTATTTAGTTGCACTCAGATAGCTTTGCAGCTTCAGGTAAGGTAGCATTCGGCGACCGAGTAGTCAGCTCGTTCTATGAACTGTATTGCTAGTTCAGCTACACCTGCTATGCTAGGGACTATGTGTAAAGGCATGTTCTGGGCTGCACTGAAGATCGTTTGGCTGTTTTGTTATTCTATCGCCGCTACAGACATTTATAAACTGGCACGGCAACACTTGATGACCTTACACTAGTTAGTTAGCATGCTAATTCTGGAGGAGATCCCTGCAATGCTATGCATATACTTTGGTTAGTAGTGTGAGTGGAATTATTTCTTCACACTCCTTTGACATATATAGTTCAATTTTGAATGCATTACTCTTCAAAATGACACAAATAATACACATAGTCCCTTTAAGAGTGAATAGACATTACATCCAGCTTTTATATGGAGGATGTACTCGACTCGACTCGACTCTACCCGGTTTGTGGAGTGTTTCCACCGGCACGGTTACTAGTAGCAGGTACTATTTTTAGTATGCTCAGCTCTGGTTCCAACCGAGCTAAGCAGGTACTACGG
>JANJYP010027516.1:0-11009 GCA_024605115.1 Rastrelliger brachysoma | reverse complement strand
AAAAACAAAAAAAAACAATGTGGAATAGAAACACTCTTGGATTGACAGAATTAGCATGTACACAGAATAAATGAGAAGAAACGTACAGTAAAGAAAAAAAAAGTCCTTTGTTTCTCTCTATTTCTGGCTGTGTCGCTCTCTGCAGTCTGTCTCCCTGTGTCCATGTCCCTATAACAATGCTGTCTCTCACAGTTTGCTAATCCAGACTGCTGAATGACTGACTGTGCTGAAAAAGGAACACACAAACACACACACACACACACACACACACACACACNCACACACACACACACACCCCAGCTGGGAAATCATTCAGCAAGCACAGCCAATGAGGATTCAACACTGAATTACAAGACCTACCGATTCCACTTTTTTCTGAAATAAGACCTTTTACTGTAGAGTTAAAGTATTTATTCGTTTTGCAACCATAAAATAGAATGATGATGACTTACATAAACGCTCTTCAAGAGATACAATAGCTGGTATGGCTGAAAACCAACAGCTCTGGTAAGCTTTTTATGTCATTATGTCAACATTGATTGCATTTGATATTTATCAATTTGTGATAAAGTAAGAAATCATCTTGTAGATCTCTCTCCATTATCTGTGAAACTTATTTAATATAATATTTTTCCTTTTTTAAAATGCCTCTTTAAAGCCTGAAGCTGTAATATTTAATGTCAACGTTCTGAAGGTGAGCACTCTTAAATGAACACCTAAGATCTGAACACACCTGATCCCGCTGCTCAGAATGACTATATCCCCCCTCGTAAAGATATTAAATATGGCTAATGTGCCCTAGCCCCTAATGATGAGTACTGATAGAATGTGGAGAAGGATAATAATAGCACAAGCATTCTGTGCTGTGCGCTGACAAAAGGTCAATGGAGACACCAAAACGTGTGTGTACTGTATGTGGTGCGTCTCATAAAAAGACAAACAATGCTTTTTCAGGTTTAGAATGATCTCTTTCTGTAAAATCAACAGAAGCTCTTTGCATGAGACTACTTGAATTTTCTTACAAAAAAGGTGTTGTTCAGGATTCTCTAGTGGAAAATGCTGTCACTAAGTTTCAAAGACTACAGAATACATTTCTCGTGACTGTTCAAAGTGCAAAGTAAACACACTGTTAACAGAGTGCTGTTGACTTCTGAAAATTTCTTGACACTGCAGATACTGTTTGCCCTACTGGTTACCATTTTCTATTTTTTTTTTGGTTGTTTTATTTTTAACACAGCACTAGTACCTAGCAACTATAGATCATGTTTACAATTAGCAGCATGCGTCTATTAAAAAACGGACACCTGAAAGCACCAATTAAAACTTTTAACCTTTAATTTATATTTGGCATCAACAGGCAAAGTTGATATATGATCGAAAAAGAAGGTCCAGGTCCAAGTGTAATTATAAGCCCGACTTCAAATATAAATATAGCCTGCTGGAACAAAGAACCCAACCTGCAGGGTCATACAGTACCAACATTAGCAGTAGCCAGCAGCTACAGGGGAAAAAAGTTCAAGTTCAAATATAAGAATAGTCCACTGTCACGCTGTCAGTCCCAGCAATAAACATGTGTGACTGATAGACACACAAAAAAAAAAAAGGCTACAGACGCACTGCTAATCATGGATGACAACAACACAACAACAACACAGAGCCACTGATGCTCTTTTAGTATACAATGAAGAACAATTAAGATCATGCAGAAGTGCCAGTGTTCAAACAAGCGTCTTCACACAAACACGAGCACTGCATGTATTGTACAGTGAACTGTGGTATCACTGAACTGGAATCTAAATTAGGTTACTGAAGAGTGAAATGTATACAGTCCCACAGACTGGATTCAAATTCCACCACACATGGTGTCGGTGTAAAACTACAGAATCACACGGATATGACTTTACTAAAACATTGCTAAAACATTTTCAAACAGAATCAAACTACTTTTAATCCAAGTGTTATACCTCTTATGTCCAATATGGCTGCCCTCCTGGAAAGTTTAAGAGCCAAGTTGACCTTTCTAAGATAAATTCCACTCAAATTTAACCTTTAAAGAATCAAATGTTGCAGACAATTTCCAGTGTTTTATCGTTATCCTCATTAAAAAAAAATAAACTTCATTTTGAAAAAAAGCACACTTTTTTTTTAAATACTTGTAAGAGCAAATCCCTGAGGCTTTCTCAACTGTACAAGTCTACAAAGAGAGGAAACAGCTGAGTGACTCACTGACAGAAAGACACAAAACAAATAAAGGAAAGAGAAGACACGAGAGATATGGACAAACGGGAGAAACTCTATCCAGATGCCAGACTCATCAGAAACCTCGCTGAAACTGGCAGAAAAACCCACACCGTGCACAGCATACTCACTCATGGTGCCCCAAGCCCGACAACTGTCAGCCCTTCTGCCCTCCGCCAATTACATTTTCCAATGGTCCGGGAGAGGGCAAGGTCGTAAGAAATAACACAGAGAAGAGAGAGAAAGAGTGTTGGGAGGGTGAGAGACAGGAAGCACAAGAGAGAGAGAGAGAGAGAGACAGAGAGAGAGAGAGGGTCCTAAAAGTTAAAGGACGACGCTGGGTGAAAGAGACAGAGGAAAAGAAGGGAGGGAGGAGTGAAGAGGAGAGACCCGAGCCAAACTGGTTCGTCATGCCTGACATGCCAATGATGGTATCCACATGGACCGCCCCACACTCGCTCTCCCTCCCTCCCTCTCTCTCCCTCTCTTTCTCTCCCCTCCTATCCTGCTCAAGTATAAACACACTATAGCTTACAGCAGGCCTGAAGCTGTTCCTGCTGTACACCCAGCTGACAGTTCTACATGCTAAACCCTTACACAGTAGGACACTCACCAGATGAAAGACACTTGTTTTTTTTTTAATTTTCCTATCCAGCTGTTTGAATAGGAGAGGAGAGACGTTAAAAAGGTTCATTCTTCATACCCTGAGGTGATGAAGACACAGACTGAGTCATAGGAAGTGGAAGTTAACATTGTGTTAATGGGAGAGAATATGCAGCATGTGACAACAGGTTAGGAAAGAGATTTAGTCCTTTTTTAACATCGTTTAATCGCAGCCTGTATGACGTGAGCTGATCTGCACCCGAGAAACTGCCAAAAATATCACTCAGTGTACTTTCCAGTGTAATCCTGCAGATCCCAGCATGTGTGTGGCACGGACTGGCACCTGATATGTTCATTAGTGCGTCCTGCCCCACTAATCAGTTTTTAATAAAGGTGTACAAAATTGCTCCATAATTCTGAATGGTTCAGGGGTGTTTCACAAGTAGTAGCAGAAAGTATGATCAAATTCTGATGTTTGATATAAAAATAATAACTTAAAAAAATCCATAGAAACAATCTGAGTTAACAGGAGACTCTAGAAAACTAGTACGTAATCGTTAGTACACAAAGATCAGCCACACTCCAAATTTTCCAAATTCACTCCCTTGGTATACTCTTGGTGAGAGGACAATATTTTCCATGTGCCCCTTTTATCATTATCCTCAGCATACTTTACAATTAAAATAGATTTAATGTCCATTATAAAATAGTATTATAGGATTACACTTTGTATTTTTTGTTTTTTTGGGATGGACCATGTGCATACTGCTTTCTAGACAGTCTGCTTTTTTTTTTTTTTTGTTAAATAAATAACAGACGTCATTGCAGTTAAAAAGTATAATACGCTTACACTTAGTTTCCCCTATTTAGGCCTCGTCTGTCAAATGCTGCAATGCTTTTGTCATGTAGCTTTAGTACAGGCCTGTCCAGAATTAGCCTGGGCTGCATTTGAAAGCTGCTGCTGGTGGCAGAGGGTATGCACATGAAATACAGGAGAGTACGTCAACGTGATCAAATATCACTGGCAGCCTACATGATCATCAAGGTGTTCAAATGTCACTGGGTCCGTGTGTGTGTGTGTGTGTGTGTGTGTGTGTGTGTGTGTGTGTGTGTGTGTGTATACTGTATGTCTTCACCAAGGTGTTACTGTTGTATTAAAAAAGTATCACTACTGGTCTTACCAGTAAATTTTGAACAACAAAATCACTGTCAGACTATTTTCTTGCAATTTGCATGGCATTGCATTGCACAATATATGTCTCTTCACATAGTCTCTTAATAAGTTGCAAAACTAAGCAACTGAGCACATCTTTGCTCTTTGGTCAACTGACACTCAGCCTAAACTTTGGCCTGGACTCTGCATCATGAATATATTGGCACATGCACCAAGAGGTACGTACATGTGGCTTGAGAGGGAGGTAGGTGAGATTTTGACCATTTGACCCTGACAGAGATACCGATTTAAATATCAGCTTTGGATTACACAAATAAGTTCTGATGAGGATCTGTTAGGTATTTTTGCTGCAGCCATTTCAGTGTTCCATAATGTTGCATAGATAAGTAAACGTGATACATACTTCAAACCTTGAAAAAAAAAAATCAGTTTTTCCAAGTTGGCAGTAGGCGAAAAGACGAAGAAGAAGAGCTACAAACAACCATAATAACGTAGTGAGGTTGTTTGGACACGATGGGACATGTGGCCATATCAATAGGTAAACATTCAACGTCACAACGCTGCAGCATGAAATATGAGCCAAGATAACAAAACAGAGAAAACAAGCAGCTTCTAGATAATAACTTAAACTAAAGAAGACTGCTCATGTAGAAAAACACTGTCTATTATAACATTCTAAGTTTATGTGAGAGATGAAACTCGGAATCCTACAAAATGACCACACTTTGTCCAGTAAAGTTGAAAACACAGACTGAGTGCAATAGCTCACTACTACACTTTATAGAAGCACCAGGAGGTCAGCACAGTTTCAAACTCGTGTCACTTGACTCTCTTTACTATTGTGTGCGTGCGCGTGCGTGTATGTGATAATGCAAACAAGTGAGCATGAACCAAGCCCTCATCCAAACATTACAGCACAATGGATGTTCTTGCACACCACGATTGAATTAGAGTCAGGCAGCAAACTCAGCAGTTTGGATTCTACTCAGTTCGTCCACTTACATAACGTTGCCTCAGTCTCACTCCAGCTCTCTGTCTGCTGTCTTTTTTTTTTTTTTTTGGCTCTGTCTCCTTTCTGTCGGCCTGCTTGTTCACCGACCTCGCTCTCTACTCACCAAGCATCCCATAATTTCGCAGTTACTCAACTCTTTACATCACCGCTGGCCGGTAACCACGGAGAATTAACCTCACGCCCAGGAACTGCTCCGTGGCAATGAGCTGCTCTATTCAGCTCTTTGTGCTCATTCATCCACTGGACTTAGTGAAATTAAACACACACATACACACACACACACACACACACACACACACACACCAACACACACCAATACACACCCACAAAAACTTTGCTTTTATAGACAGAGACATGGAGAGAGAATTAAAGACAGATAGAGGAAAAACATAAAGAGACCGGAAGTAAAATGTTTAAAATGTAAAATAGTATCACTTAAATTTTAAATGGTGAGTTAGGGTTTTATAGTAATTCTATACTACCAGTAGATGGCAGCAGCTCCTCAACTGAGACTCCTTAACTTTTCTTGAGACAGACAGATGACAGTAAGTATTACCAGCATGTTATTTCACCATATCAGTTTACAAAATATAAGTGTTGCACTCTAAAGTGTTATACGATGGGGGTTGTTGCATCAATATGTAACCAGTCTATGTAACCAGTTTGTGTCTGATGAGGATAAACATGAGTCTGTGTGGCTGACTGGAATCAAGGATTAAATATTGCTTTATATATTAGAAATAAAAAAGGGATTTACTGCAAGTGTTGGGGAATTCACATATCTTAAAGATTCAGTAGATAAACATTCAACAACCGCTTCACCTGGAAAAATTCAAGGTGTCAAAGTAATGACTATAAATGAATTGAGTGAAGTGAATTAAGAAATGCATTAAGGTGAGATTCTGCCAACGAACTATCAACTGTGCATGAGTACCATCTGTACAAACCTTCACTATGGCTGTCCTCAACTTCACTGATGTTGGCGGCGTAAACAAAATGAACAAAAAAAAAAAAGAAATCTAATCCTGCTCACTTATTCACACGTTCTACAATTACATATAACTGTATTTAGAGAAATGCTTGAACACTCCACCAGAGGATATATGAGTAGCAGACATATCACTAAAAAATGTGTGAGCAAATTTTCTCCATTGTAGCTCAGTAGTTTGCTTAGTGCTGTTTTCCCCTTGCTGAGTGTTTAAGGTGATAAGCGTCTCATGTTCTTTACATATTGCTTCCTGGCTGTTACTGGACAGAGGATGAGGACACCAGGCTGTTTAGAATAATAACAGCAGGAACTGAGGTCATGATAAAGGGTAGGGAGGCAACCTTTCCTTCTAGCATGTATAAGCAACTCCCTTTGTCTTAATCACTGTTGGACTGACTATTTAGTCTGGTGCTGTATAAGCGCTTGGCAACCCTTATGGCCTTGCTAAAGTGGCTTTTGGCCAGGCTGTATTCAGTTCACTTTTCCTTCCTCTGGGCCAACTCTTTGCTCTTCCTCAGGGTCCTAAGCTCCTATTAAAACAGAGACTTTGCACTAGTACATTGCATTGAACAGTCTTATTTGGAAGGATCATCATAAGAGGCATAGGAGGAGAATATATGCTGGGGTCACACATTGTAAAACTGCATTGCCTGCCGTCCAAACCATTATGGTACACTCCAATCATGTTCTCCTGTCAATCATTTTTTAAAGGTTTTTTAGAGTTTACTTCTGTCTGGGTATCATTGATAGAAAAGGACAGAAACAGAAAGGAGTTGGGCCACAGCATAAACTAAACTCTGACCACTGGAGACGATACATTAGTGTCCCTCAGCTCCATGGGAGCATGAAGGGGTGATAACAAAGAAAAAAAAAAGAGAAGTGGGGGATGAGTGAGAGACTTGACAGAGACTGTCCACTGGGAGCTCTTCTCTTTTTCACATGCTGGCTACGGAGCTGATGTCCCCTGGAGCTGCTTTACTGACAGGATGTGACATTAGAAAAAGGGTCACAGAGAGAGGGACACTTTCTCACAGTACATTTTCTTCAAACTGCAATGTTCTTCTAGGCTTATTTCCCAAACAATTACAGACTTCAGGCTGATATTGCTGTAAACCTCTGGAGTTAAATTCAGATTGCTATGCAGAAAAAACTGAAGAGCATTTTTGACAGTTGAATATGTATGTATCTCAGCACTCAGGATCTCAGTACACTTTGTCTATAAAGTTATAACGTATGTGTGTTATATTACCAGTAATAGTCTCTGCATCTCTGTAGGTGGCCGTAAACTCCTGGAGTGCAGCCGGCAGACCTGCCTCACTGACATACTCCTCCTCCTCCTCGATGGCCAATTGGAGCCCTGGGTCGTTGAGCTGAGCTATATGATCAGACAGCTGTTTAGGGGGCGGAGCAGAGGAGCAGGACCAGGTGTGGGGAGATGGAGTCTTCGGGTCCAGCTTGGCACTGAGTGGTTACTGATTTAAGGCAGGACCAGCCATGGACAAAACCTGGACCCACCGACAAGGGCACGGAGTAAAGCCAAATTAGACTCGTGTGGAGTGCATTATTGGACTGAAGGGTATCTCAACAGCGCAGGACAGCCGACCAGAACTCCTGGCATGAATGTCCAGAGGGTATTCACAGCACACCTGGAGGAGAAAGGAGCAAGGGAAGACGTATAAACAACATGTAAAAATATGCATACCTACAGTACATACAGCATGAATTCAAAATGCGTATGGTACGAATATACAGAAAACATATTTTAAGTGAGACACCCCTCCCTCTTTTTCCTCACTCCCACTGGGTTGAGCAGTAGTATTTATAGACAAAGTATGACACTCATCTGTATGATGGCTGACTGGTTCATAAGTGTAGCTAATTTTAGACATGACTTCACTTTACACTGCTTTAACATTTTATTATGCGTATAATCTAATACAATCCACATGAAAATAGCTCTGTCATAAATCACATCGAGAAGTGAACGTTTTAGTCATTTTAGGAGGAAGTAAAGGTTTATAATGGTGGTGATGGATTGGATTCCATTAGGCTTAACCTTTAGGGTGTTTTCAATACAGAGTTAAATCAACACCAGAGAGGATGTACCGGTAATAAGAAGCAAATAGATAAGCAGCATGTGAACATCATTCGGAAGCAGAAGACGGATTAAACGTGATGATTAAAGAGCAATAAAGATTATACTGATAGTGTGAAAACAATAACTGTAAAAAGCTGCATTGGAGTATCCAGAGTGTAAAGAAGTAGAAGTTAGAAGGACATCTCTTATTAAGACATCCAGTAAAAACAGCAACTAATAAGTTACAGTATCAATGACATAAGCAGCTTGGCTCACAAGCTAAAAAAGGTTGACAAAAGAACAACACAATCATATCACTCAGGAGGCTGCAAGCTCTGTACTGAAAAGGAACTCGTTTCTATTAATAGTCAACTGTTCGAAACACACACACACATACACAAATGCACACACTATCCAAGATTTGCTGCTTGTTATGTACACCTCCAGTCACTTTCTATTTTATCATCAACAAAAACACAGCTGGTTTTTTTTTTTGGTTTTTTTTGCACCGCACCTTCCGTTTCATAACTGCCTTTTTCTTTCATTTTGTCTTCCTCCCTCACACTTTTTTTTCTCTTTTCTATCTATCCACACCCATCTCTCTACTAATTCTTACTGTACTATTTCTCTTCTCCCACCCAAGGCCTTTTCTTGGATATACTGAGTCAGATTCCTGGTGCAACTGTGTGGAAGCAGAATTTAGGTCACACAGTTTCCATTATTAAGGAGTACAACACATCCAAATGCCCAAAACACTGTTGCTAATGACAACAAAACATACAGTCCATGCAAAACATATGGTGGGCTACATGACATGATTCTTTAATACTGTAGGTCAGTACCTCTGTGTTGCATATTTCCGATGATGACTGACGACATTTCCACAGCTCGTAAAAAAAAGACTGTAAATGACATTTTCCTTTATAAACGCCACTGAAATGTAGCTTTTTGCAAATGTCTGCAGATTCAGACATTTTTCCATATCATAGCTGACTAACCATTTTAACCAACAAATACAAAAAAATTGTCTTTATAGTCATACTTTGTTTCTTTTAAATGTCTTTAATGTAAAGTTGACCAAACCATCTTCCTGCATTTTCAAGTTCGACAGTAGTGGGATCTCTTATGTAATGGCCATAACATTGTTACTCTGCACCAGCAGGTCTAAGAATTACAGGGCTGGGTTGACTTGTAAGGAAGTGGAACATTTCAATGGGCTGGTGGAGCACAAGAACAACGTTTCTCTCTAGGGGGACAAGGTGTGGTTTTCCACTTTCTTTCAGCTCAGTTTCTTGACGTTGACATTATTTGTTGAGATTTTCACTTGTTCGTTCCTCCTTGCTCGTCCTGGCTAATGTCGATAATTTCATGCTTTCGAGCGTGATAGTGCACAGAGATTATATGCATCAAAACAAAAACTATATTTGGCAAGAGTATGTGCAAACTCGAGACTTGGGTGTAAGTTCCTGTACTGGCAAGCATTATCTTCCTGCTGATACTGAATCTACTCTACTTCCAAGGTACATGTAAAGAAAAAAAAATCTATAGGAATCATACAAGTGGTTTTAGGACTCTTTAATTATTGTGATTTGCTACTGTTTTTTTTTTCATTTTTATAAACAATTTTTTCATTCAAAATACTGTATGTTAGTTAGTGTCAAAACAATGTGTATGCATCCTTCACCCGGAGTAGAAATGACAGTCGGACTTGATTTCTAAAAGTAATCAGTCAATCAGTACCTCATTACTGCACTTCCATTACAACACAAACCACAAATATTCATTGTTATTTCACTGGGAAACCGAGATTCACCACCCAGACTTCTGTCAGTAACAACACTAACAACTCTTTTCACCCATAGCTAAGGTCAACTGAAGACTGAGTCAAGCCAGTAGACTATGAATGTTGTGCTGCTGCAACTTGATCTGCGAAAGACCTTAAAAAAAGATCAGCGGACTGTGTCATCATCTAAGACCGCAGACACAACACGTACCCGACACCTGAAACACACTCGGATCCATTTTTAAAATGAGTTTTCAAACTATATTTTCTTGTGTTTGTATCTTTTATTGCGTCTGCGCCTTACTAAAGTCAAATCTTCATAACATCATGCAAAGATGTGAATGCTGAAATGTTTTGCACTGTAAAGCACTGTGACAACTCTGCAAAAATGACACAGAAACTACCCACACACTCAACCACAAATACAAAGTGTATGAACTCAGGGACATCCTGAGAACACACACAAGTCTTAAAGTGTGACAACCCTATAGTGATAATCAACACAGTGAATTTGGTGCTTTGTGGCACACATGGTTGCAACACTTACAACAGTACNGTGTGACAACCCTATAGTAATAATCAACACAGTGAATTTGGTGCTCTGTGGCACACATGGTTGCAACACTTACAATAGTATAAAGTATGTTCTCTTTTCTGATATGCAAGTCTACAGTGGAGCTACAGTGTTAGTAAATCTACTGAGAAAAGTTCCACATGGTTTTTGAATTTCTAGGAATTTATCCTCGGAATCAGTACAGGACATCAAATGTGTTATGCTTAGTGTCAGCCTGTGTTTTTAGCCACTTTGCTTAAATGCTTTGAAGCATTAACTGTGAGCTATTGGATACAATGGCAGTCAATACATTGATTCACGATACATGCGTCCTCTTAGCAGCAGCTGACTACTAAGGTTTGTCCTTGCTAGAGGGGATTTCCTTACTTTTAGCAGTTGATAATGTAGAGCACTTGAATATATGTGTCTGTATGTGTCGTTGCTAATGGAAACTTAGGATGACAGGCAGATGGATAACCGTTTCCAGTGGTCATCAGTCTGTGAGCAGGGGAGAGCACTCACATGCCCTGACTGACTGGCTACATGCGGCTGCTCTAACAGAGGAAATGTGGTGTATGCCA
>JANJYP010027486.1:0-21981 GCA_024605115.1 Rastrelliger brachysoma | reverse complement strand
AAGACTGTAGGACAAACCTCGTGCATTGAGTCAAAAATGGTCCAGTCAAAGTTGGTGAGAGCAACAGCCACGTCCCATGTGTTCAAACTGAGCATGCGAGCTGTCCTCTGTTGTAGCTCTAGGTTGTCTGTGAATGGGTTCTGAAAAGGGAAAATAAAAGAAAAACAACATTTTTCAGTTTTCTTTATACATCATATGACCTCAAAGATCGACATGAGTATTTAAAGATATGTTTGTGCTAAAATGATTGCATGTTAGCAGATGTAAAAAGGAGATTGTGGTTGAGGNATCGACATGAGTATTTAAAGATATGTTTGTGCTAAAATGATTTCATGTTAGCAGATGTAAAAAGGAGATTGTGGTTGACACATTACACTGATATCCTTACCAGGACTTCACCCAGGTCCTTTCTGCAAGCGTGCAGCCTCCCCACAGGCCGCAAAGAATTGGAGAAGACTCTGTCCTGAGGTTGCAGGAAGAGCCTTCCTACAGGACAGAAATCATATCACAAACAGCAGAACACCATTAAAAATCTGTCAGGCAGCATGTGAACAGCTATCAGTAGTCAGTGATAAGACCGACTGTGCAGGCTCCACTGTGAGGAAATCAGTCACCACAGTCACAGATAACAAGAGACTGACTGTATAATAGACTTTAAATGCTTCTCTCTTTAACTGTTGTCACTAGAGATATTAGATAATAATCTCACACATTCATGTCTGAGCTAGAACTCAACAGAATATTAAATATTGTAAGAAAAGCACTAAAATTATTTTTAACATAAAATATTAATGTCCCATTTTTGGTAGTATTGTAGATGATTCCAACAGAATAACAATATTGTTTCTGTTTCTCATTCCACATGATATATAAGCATTAAAAAGCATGCGCCTGCTTACTGTCTATCAACATTAACTGTGCAGTTGGAGTCTGACTTTCTTTCCAGCATAACACTATTCTGAGAAGCTGTCATACTGTCACACTTTAATGGCAGGTGTGGTGGTTGGTATATACTGCAGCTCGTTAGTTTGAATGATATTTACCTCCAGGATAAGTGACAGCCACTAGCACTAGTTCCCCCTGGGAGACATCCATCCTTTCTGCCACTGCCTGCAGCAGCTCTTGGGCCAGTACTCCAGCATGGACTCTCATGCTCAGGTATGAGTCCATGGTGATGTACACATGACACAGCACTGCAACAGGGACAAAGTATTGTTTCAGCGTGGCCCAATACAGAATGCAATACAGAAATTGGCTATAGTCTACAGCAGTGGTAGGAAATATTGACCTGAGAACAAAATCTGGTCCCGCGGCAATGGTATTTCAGTCATATCCTTATATGAATTAAAAGAAAAAANTGAGTCCATGGTGATGTACACATGACACAGCACTGCAACAGGGACAAAGTATTGTTTCAGCGTGGCCCAATACAGAATGCAATACAGAAATTGGCTATAGTCTACAGCAGTGGTAGGAAATATTGACCTGAGAACAAAATCTGGTCCCGCGGCAATGGTATTTCAGTCATATCCTTATATGAATTAAAAGAAAAACAAACAAACATATAGGTCTGCACTCCCATTGCAATGGTTAAGTCCCCCCAGTGAAAAATCCTAAAAATAAAAAACGGTCTCATGATTAAACTGCAGACACAAACCAAAGCAGATTGTTTTACTGTTTAGAGTACCTTTGGCTATAAAGAAACAAATTATCTGCAGTCTCAAGTGGAAACAATAACTTTCCCTGTCATGGATTGTGGTTGAACAACCCTAATTTTGTGATGAGAAAATCCAGTTTGGACTTATTTAGAAACAATACAGGAACAAAACAGGAAGGAAAGGATTTAACAAGGCTGCTGTGATTAAGGGGACCTCCTAAACTGCTCCAGTAAAAGGGNAACAAAACAGGAAGGAAAGGATTTAACAAGGCTGCTGTGATTGAGGGGACCTCCTAAACTGCTCTAGTAAAAGCATTGGTATCATAAATAGTAAGTAGATACTGAGAAACTAGTCGTTTTTCTTGTGGTAGTCCGTGGTGGCTGATCTGGGATCTCCCTGTTTTGCTTTGTCTCTTTGTGTTCATGCATGCCACCTCCCTGGTTTGCACGGATACAGGGGGGCAGAACCAGGTGGGGGGATCTCGGGTTGGCCATTGCGGATTATTGTGGGGGGAGTGACCACATCGTGGACTGGGGCAGGGGTGGAGTTGTTGTAGCGGGACTTGTGGGTTGGTGGTGCTGTTGGCCGGGGTAAGGGGCGGTGCGGCCCCCTTGGCAGATTCTGGCAGCAGGCGGGTGGCATGTCAGCAGTGCAGCAGGTGGGGCTTCTGGGGGGTACCGGGGTCGCGGTCAGGTGGCACCCCAGGGGATGTGTGTTTTCTTTCAATATGTGTTTTATCCTTGTTGCATGTTACATGTTTTTTATGCTTTGTGATACACTGTAATGTATGAAAAGTGCTACATAAATAAAGTTTGATTTGATTTGACCTATAAAAGAAAAAACTGATCCTATAAGACATCAATCAGACAATAGGAATTCTTAAGTCACTGGTTAGGAATTTGCATTTCCAAACCTTCTCATACATTCCCTGGAAAGACTCCCATTGTCCTAATGTTCAGACTGAATGTCTCACTTCAACAGCTTTGGAAACAACGTATGATGAGAGGAATGTGTGAAGAGTGCCATGTTTTCATGTTTTACGACTTACCTTCCTTGGTCTCTCTCTGTGTGCCCCTGGACTGAAGCCCGTTCTCCCTCAGACTCAATTGGTGGAAAAGTGCTTTGGTCTAAAAGAGGGGAAATGCGTGGATTTTGACACACATTCATATTGCCTGAGAACACTGAGCGTTTTCTGCTGAACGATAGAACAATGTTTTCAACGGGAAATGTGAGGACAATAAGCTCAACATGACACAGAAGACAGCAAGCTATGTTAAATAAAACTGTTTTAGTGTTGTAATGAGAGCAAACACAAGATCTTTTTACTTACCTTTCTTTGAGGGGAATATTCATCTACCGCACTGGAAAAAAAGGAAGCATGAATCAGTAAAGCTCACCATCATGTGCCCTCACAGACACAAAAACATTTTGTTAGTTTGAACTAAAAAGCAGAACTGCTGATTTTCTTCAGGGTACAGCTATGTTTAATACCAAAACAACTTCACCATCCATGCAGTCTCTAATCAAGGTAAAGATGCTGCACATACTCTCGTCCATTACTTAAGCTCAGTGTCAGGACAACATTAGAGTGGTTAAGAGATTTTAGACCTTCCAATCTGATCCCTTCATTTAATCATCCTATTCTCATCAGTTAGGCCTGGCTAGCATGACAGATAGCTCGGTATCCATTATCATCCCTCAGTTTTTACTGGGCTTTGCATCACAATAGGCATGTTGGCACAAAGCCTGTCCTAAGGGATCCCCTCTCACTGGCCAGCAGCAGTCCTGTGCTAATGAAAAACCTGATTCCCACTGTCATCTCAGAACAGAGCTTGTGATCCCCTGCTGTTTGAAAAACACAGAGTCACTGTGGGCATCAATGAGCTCAGTGTTGAGAATTATAATGATGCCACATGATGAAAGAGTGCAATAGAACAAGTGGTACTTGCTTCCTAACCTTTCAGAAACATATGACTTTCTTTTGTGCAAAGGCCAGATGAAAATTAATGGGACAAAAAGATTTAAGAGTCTTCTTTCTGTAAAAAATGACACCTCTTAGCTTTTCACTCAGCAGTTGATTACCAAAAAACAGTCAATCTTGTCCTCCCCCACAGAGAGCCTGATTGTGAAAAGCTCATAAATAGCAGAGTATGTCAGTTAGTAACACCTACACAAAGCCCACTGCTTTAAATGAGTAGATGCTATGGATCTCCCTCCCTGGATATAAACATGAATAAGATCCCAGATCCTGGCAGTAGAGTATCAGGCTGAATTATTTGCACTGGTTTCTAATGGGTGCCAGGTTGGCGTATCCCCAGGGAGAGGCTCTGAATGGAGGTTGTGGTTGAGGGAGAGGAAGGGGGGACATGGGTGTGGCAGTATGTCTGGTGATTCTGGTTGTTTACACTGAAACACCAACAAGTCATTTGATGATTACTTTGATATACCCAAGAAAGTGTACCAAAGCAACAAATCAGACTAAAATTATGATACAGTGAGATGTGAGTTGAGATTCTGTTTGCGTGTTTAATATAGGCCTACACCAATTATATGTACACAGTACTTGTAATCTACAAGTACAAGTAATCTATGTAAATCATTAGTCTACACATACAGAACTTTAAAGGCTGAGCTGAGACTGTCTGATATGAAATCATCATCCAATGGTAAGGTCAAATCATAGCCTGAAAAGCATTCCTTTCTGGTTTTCAGGCTATGAAAAGCCTCACAAAATGAAAATAGGAATGAAATAGGAATTGAACAGTGCTAAATTAAGGATTTAGTGACAGCTACATACAGAATCAAGTTTGTTTAATACTGGAAATAGGAGGCATGTATCAAAAGTTACTTTTACTACATTAAGTCATAAATCATAATCTGATCTAAACTGAGTCATTCATTCATGAGTTTTAGATAGTTATTCTTTTATATTGCTTATATACATGCATGTGTATGGATATTCAATATGCAGTATGTCTGTATAACATAGCTACCATTTACTCACTGTTTGGAGTGTACAACTTATTCAAACGCCTTGCTGTTATTTCTTTGTGACAGCGATTCAATATTTTGTCTTTTTAAGCATTTACGTACAGTTTTGTTTTCAGCTTGTATGATAATTTGTTTCAACTCTATTAAAAAAACTGGAATCGATTAAAATATATGTAATAACACTGGACCAAAATGATCTTCTACCTCAATATCTTACAAGGATGACATTTGTGATAACATTTGCTTCATTAAAATGTACATTTAGCCTCAGCAACTCTTTTAAACAATCTGTGCTGTAAACATGAACAGAGCAGAACATAGTTTGCATTAATTACTCAAAGAGTTCAGTGGTCCAGCATATTTCATGAAGGTGTGGCATGCTGAGGATTCAATACATGTATAATAGATTATAATTCAGTNAACATAGTTTGCATTAATTACTCAAAGAGTTCAGTGGTCCAGTATATTTCATGAAGGTGTGGCACGCTGAGGATTCAATACATGTATAATAGATTATAATTCAATATCATTAGGATTTTTCTGGATTTAGAAACTGTCATTATTACTTTATTATTTTTAAACCAGCAACAGTAAACATTTAGAGAAACAGAAACTATGCAGGTTTTTGATGGTTATTCCTTTTTCTTTTAATTAAAATTAATGTCACACATCTGACAGCTTGTCATTAATTCTCAAAAAATCTGTATTTCCTCAATTATGGGGATTCTCGACAAAAAAGCTCCATGACCTTCATATTTCCTTGCATAACGCCCCAGAAAACAGTGCATTTTCTCTTCAATCTCTGAAAGAAGTCATTGATGAGATACTAAATGAAGGCTACAAGCAGATAAGAGGCTCTTTCTTTGTAGAGAGGGACCAGACAGACCCTACGTTTTTTTCAGATCTCCAACAGTCATAGTTGGTACATAGTGTTGTACGCACCCAAAA
Organism: Rastrelliger brachysoma; assembly: GCA_024605115.1. Classification (NCBI taxonomy): domain Eukaryota; kingdom Metazoa; phylum Chordata; class Actinopteri; order Scombriformes; family Scombridae; genus Rastrelliger; species Rastrelliger brachysoma. Next base: position 16,384 of record JANJYP010027486.1, on the reverse strand, counting down.
TTATATCAGTAAATACATTTGTTTTCTTGCACTTTACAGATTATGTATGTATGTATGTATGTATGTATGTATGTATGTATGTATGTATGTATGTATGTATGTATGTATTGAATTGCTGTTTCTATTTCCTTCTAATGACAAGCAAAGTAAGTAATTGTTTGGTCACTCACTGTCTGCGATGCAGCTGGTAGAGTCTCTGCAGTTCTCTCACATCCTTTTCCAGGGCTGGGTGCTCATAAATATCATCCAACACGTAACGGCACAAAGTCTGGAGGGAAATGTCAATTTTTCATTTGTCCCTGTCACACCCAACTTAAGTTGCCATCACACTCAGTTTCCCCTTTTCCTTTGCGTGTTTCCTACCTTCATGAAAAGTTTGACATGTTCGTCTTCTCTCAGGAAGTCTTTGCAGAGAGCCACCCACTGTGATACCAGGTGCAGGACTTTTTGTTTCCTCTCCAGAGCTTCCTTCCTGTCCTCTTTTCCTCGGTGCCGCTTGGTGCAATAGGTGGGATTCGGTTAAGGCTTAAGCACAGATGGAGTGATCAAATGTAGTACACAATATCATGCAGAAGAAGGGAGCCAATGTGTGTGATGTTTATTTAAGGATAAGTGGCAAGAAAGTCTGTTGGATGGGGGCAACCTTAAGTCAATAATTCAGTCACGTTTTTGTATTCATCTTTCTGCAGCATCCACAAAAGAGGGGTGACAAAATCTGAATCTTTGCTACAATGTGCTTATAAAATTCTAGTGTTGAAGGATATTGTACCAGCAATGCTTGACATAAATCATTGGTTGACATGAACACTGGGTAAGTCAGCAGAAAGTCATCCAGAAGTGTATCTGTAATGAGACAAAGACACAAAAATAAAATAAGGTTAATTTTTAAGTAACTTTACAAAGAGTTTAACAGCTTCCATGCATTTATTAAATATATATAATATATACATTATCTCAGAAAAGAGAGAGACTTAAATTTAAATTCTGTGCAGCAGATCATATGAATCCTATATTTATAGCCTCATTAGGTTAACACTACATTAAAGAACATTAGGGGGCAGATACACCAGTGACCTTGACAACTGTATGATTAATGTATGGCTGTGCTACAGTGAGATGGAGATAGCAGCTCAGAGACTTCAACATTTCCTATTCCATCTTAATAATATATATCAGTTAACAAGAGACATTTCAGTGGTGAGCATAACGTGAAAGACTTTTCAATGGCACATAATTCTTTATGGTCAGTCCTTGTTAATGACTTGCGCTGAAACCAGTGAGGATTATTCTGCGCCATTTTGCAACAACAAGTTCAAACAAGCCGTTACCTGCTTTATCTTTAATCTCGCACATTTGCCATTGCATGCTGTATCAGTGACAATAAACCAATAATCTTAATGTGTAAGTTGACTCTCTCTGACCTCTGATGAAGTCTGTGTTTTCATTGTTATTATCTCGCTCACACAGAAGCAATCTGATATTATTTAGCCATCATCCTAATGCATTTACTGGCAGAATTTTCTGCCACTGTATCCTTGTATGATTCCCCTTTCCAAGGTTACCCCTGGGTGTTTCTGTAAACTGTTTAAATTATAGATGGTAAAGAATTAACTGGAAGCTAATTTTATAAGTTCCCATAGTTGAAATGCAGTCAGAACACCTTTTTATAATATTTTAATAATGCAGCACTTTTAATATTTCCTACAAAGCTCTCTCAGAATCTATGGTTAAAATGAAAAAAAAAATTACTTAATTAAACAACTGTACATGTTGTTCTTATTAGATCTTATTAGAAGAAAGATGTGAACACATGTCCAAAAACTGACATGAAAGTCACTGAAATCTATTTCTAAGGCATAAAGAAAAAGACAGCAACTCCCAGACATGATGCGCCACCACAAACGAAAAGCTTTACAAATCCTATTAGGGCAAACCTCCTCTCAACCCCTCTGTAAGTGTGCCCCACACCCAGAATTGTAAATTCACCCTTTTAATTTCACACTGGCTTCCCAGGGCCTTTGTGTGCGTTCTGGTCCACAGGACTCCCTGACATCATTATGTTAATCCGTACAGCAGCTGTGGATGCATCACTCACTGCTTATGAAAGGTTACACATGTAGTCTCTGTAAAGAATACATCAACACACCTTAACACAAAGCCAGAAAACACCCCCCCACCCACACACAAGAGCCACTCTCAAACACACACTGCTGTATATTTGTGTATTTTCTCCAAGCTATCTTGATTGGAATACTTTCTCATGAGTAACAGCGTGTATACCACACCGCAGGCTGTACACTCTGCAAGTTTTTTGAAGTTGGAAATGCTCAATAAATATTTAATTTTACCAACTAAAGTCACATTCTAAATCTTTGGCAATACAGCTAAAAAAGCAGACACTGTATTGTGGGGTCAAGATTTAATCTAAACAATTTAACAGAAGACCAAAAAGCCCTGATGCATGAATTGTGCTGTATAAATCTCGTCTATATCTTGCCAGATATTTGTGTGTGTGTGTGTGTGTGTGTGTGTGTTCATTGATCATTTGCATCATTAGTAATCGGCTTGTACCAGAGATGTGAATGTAGCAGGTAGTCAGCATATCACAAGTGCTAATCTGCTATTAGGCTGTTCTGTATAGTACACTATCTTACAGAGCATGGACTCTGGCACTCCAACCAAAACAAATTTAGTTTCTTTTTCAGAGAAAATTCAGAATGGATTAATTGATCTAGCTCATCAATCTATGGTGAAATCAATCAAGCTGTCAATCAACCTTTTACATATCAGTAAGCATTCATGAAATTGAGTGAAGCAGCCTTTAAAATAATAATGTCAATATGTCACTTAGCTGCAACAGTTACTATATGCCAGTCTCATGATAAAAGAAATTATTTAAAATTTGATTTCTGCACACTTACAATCATGGTTTCTTTTAAACTATAGATTACTCTCAATATCTCTCCACATGGTGCATCACTGAAAGCTGGGACATTCTCTCATTACAAACACAAATGTTCCATTACATGTTTTCCATAGCTGGCAGTGTGCAGTGTGAATCTGTGCAGAGCAGCAGTCAATAGCTTCACTCAGATTGGGCATAGGAAAGGCGGTAATGCTGAATAACTGAATGCTTTCACACAGAAGGACACACCATCATATCAGAGATATGCACAGGTTACAATTTGCTTTTCCTCAAACATGCCTGTGGTGCTTTTTTAGAAAAGTGCCATCTCTTGCAGAAAGATGTAAAGCCCCACTGCATTCTTAATGTTGTGTACTGAGTATAGATGCAAACGAGAGTCAGAATGTGGAGATGAAATTGTCTTTCTAATGTGCTGTACTGCATGTAAGTCATAAACATGACATCGATAATCTGCTGCAATCATCAGTCATGTAGCTTCACGATCTGTCTGAGCCATCCTTGAGAGATAGACCAAACATGGCAGCTTGGTAGATGCTCAGATAAATCTCTTTTTGATGAAATCATGGATGCCGCGCCATCATATTTCGGGTGAGCTGCATCTCCAGGGGCACACTAAGTGGTAGCACTAGAGCATACTGAGTTTCAGTATTCGCACAGGGAACCAAGGCCAGCAGGAGTGAGACTATTAAACACACTGAGTGCAGATCAATTGCTTTTCAAGACTCATTCATTCTCCTCCTCAGGTCTCTGGCTCTTTGACCCTGGAACATCGCTCAGCATTTTACCTCCAATACATTCACTGCAAGGTGAGCTAATGATGAGTGATTCATTGACAAACTACTGCAGACTGACCATACACAAGGTTAAAAGGTACACATAGGTTTGTTGTGAATACGCAAACTGAAAATTAGAGGGGTGTCTTACCCATCTGCCAAATTATTTAGCTCCATGTTAAACTTGAAATTCATATTAAATACTTAATTATAGCAATAAGAATTACCATAAAATGCAATTCTATGATCCATGCAAAATGCACCACATTGCAACTGCAGGCACATCTCCTTAGAGGACCATTAAATCAATTTCACTCACTTCCTCATCACAATGAGTGATGATCCCCAGTATGAAGTTAGCCTGCCTTCAGTGAGAGATCATTTGTGACCATCTCTACATCCCAAGAAAAGCATACATTCCTCTTCTTCTCTTTCCTCTACTCAACAGTGTTCATCCTTGTGTGAGCTGCCTGCAATCACCATTTTTCACTAAGCCAGCTTCCCAGCGTCAGCAACAGAGTCTCCTCTGCCTTGGCAACAGTGTCACATTATTATGTACCTGCTGCGATGAGAGGAAATGTGTTGATTTGTTGTCACTGTGAAGTAGGAGTGTGTGTCCATTACAGTCTCACTCAAAAGACATGAGTAACCTCTATCTCTTATCTCCCTTTTAATGAACATCCTCTAACTTAGGGGCAGTCTGGGAATGATATTACATGATTAGCCCAGGAATATTGCCTGGTAGAAGGGGTGGGGGCTGCTAGAAGAGAGGCAGGGAGAGGAGAAAGTAAAAAGGAAAGTAAAGGGAGCTATCTTTCTCTTTCTATCTCTCATCAACATATAAAAATCTCAAAGGACCTACATAAACAGATCACCTTTAAAGTCAACCTTTAATTGATGTAGTCATAAAGTCTACCAACTGAATATTTTTATACTTACTGATTTTTTTATATTTGCTTCTAAAATGCAATAATTAATTATTCACACAGTAACAAAACACAGTAATGACAAAGTGGGTGAGACATTAAAATCCTGACTCTTACTACTGACCTGACTCCTTTCCTTGGGTTGTCCTCTGGTCATCGTCCAGTGTGAGGTCATTCAGCAAGTGCTCCAGGATCTTCTCAGGGGTCCCTGACACCACCATGTACCTGTTAGACACAACAGAGTCAGTGGACGAGTCCTCTTCAATAGAGGACAGTGAGCGACTGCTGCTCCATTCTTCCTCTCCCTCTGTGACCTCATCATCTATGTAGCGAAAGTAAGGGACATCAAACGTGGGCATAGTCATTGGCTCTGCCCGGCTGGTGCTGTCACTGCTGCTCTCCTCAGAGCCCTCCTCGTCATCCTCGTCCTCCTCCTGCTCCACCAGGGCAGCATGCAGCAGTCTACCCTCCTCCTGTTGCAGGTTCTGGGGCTGCTGTCGAGAGCCCATCCTTACAGAGTTCCTGTGCCCTCACACTGGCAATGTTGCCGTGGTTACTGTGGCATGCCCCCCTTACTCATCCATCCATCCATCCACATGCAGCTGGTGTCCACTGCTGCGTCCCTGATTGAGGTATCCCTGTATGTTCACGACTAAAAAGACATCTCTGACTTCACTTGAATGGGAAAGCAACCAGCTGAGCTCCGAGTCACAGTCCCATGCTGATCACTTATATGTATTTAATGTAGTAGATGTTGATGATTATGTGTAGAGAATTGTGATGTAAGCAAGCCTGAGTGAGTGTGTGTGAACCGGAGAGACAGAGAAGGAGAATGATGAGACAGAGAGTGTTGTAGAGAGAAATAGATGGTGAGAGAGGGAGGGAAACTAGAGAGAAGGGGAGTGGAGAGGCTTACCTCCTATTCCTCGCTTCCTCTCTCCCTCCTCCCCTCACTGATGCAGAGAGGGCTGCCTGCTCTGACGACATTCTCTGGAGAACGAGCGCATCGTGGCCCCTCTCCCTTGAACACACGTGGATTCCCTCGTCACTCTGGGGCTGCGGAGGGAGGGTGGGAGGGAGAGAAGGAGGGAGGGAGGGACTGTGTTATCACCAAGGAGATTCCCCTGTATTTTCTCCCACTCACACAAATCACCACTGATTTCCATCATAATACTGTCAGAGCCTGTGCTATAAATGAAAGAGAATTTCCATATATCATTATTCAGTCCTTATCAGTGGAGCCCATTCAGGGATTAATATAAAAGACTCATACATATTTTAATTACTGATGCCTATGTTGAGCGTATTAAATTATGGGTGGTGTCTTGAGACAACCTATTTTCCAGCCATCATATGGTTAAACTGAGGAATGCTTTAGTGGTTCAGACTTTAGTTTAGAGTTCAACTCACATGCTAGGTCCTCATCTTTTAGGGTGCTATGAATGATAAATTTCACCTCATGCCTCAGCTGTCCCCCACTTTCTTTTTCTGTCTCAGTCTGTCAGTCTCTTTGTCTGTCTTCCTCTCTCAGTCATGCGGTCACACAATGTCACCCATTCGCACATTATCAATTTTTCAGAACCACAATGAGAGACAGTAAAAGTTCTTCAATTTGTCACTTTTATCTCATTCTTTAAACCACCATGCTAGTAGACCAGGCTTCTCTTTAATGTAACATATATTACACAAATCAATACCATGTCAGTTTAAAATGTTAATTACATTTTTGTCTCCAAAATAGTAAAACATGTCCACAATGACCCACTTCCCAAAACCAAGGGTGATCCTTGTACTACTTGTTTGTCTAACCAATCATCCAAAACCCACACATATACAGTTTACAATAATATAAAATGGTAAGGAATAACTCGTCACATTTTAAAAACTGGGAAATACCTTAAAAAAATGAACTGACTATCCAGATTCTTGATAATTAATCTAACTAATTGTTTAATCAACTGTTTTTTTGAGTCATACAATTAACTAAGGAGATCCAACTGAGTAGATTGTAGTTTTTAAATCTTCATTTCTACTTATATTTGTTTAGACATATTTACAGTCGAACGCTTTCAGATTAGAAAGAATATACACTTTGAGCACCACATGAGGTGACATTTAGTGCTATACTGACCACGTTTAGTGTCCCTTCTAAATAAATTGATCTGGATCAGAGATATTGTCTTAATGAGGAGTTCGCTGTATGGTGCACGCACATACATTGTATTTCAGCTCACCCACCTCAACCTCCCTATCTTCAGCCATCAGTCAATGCAACACAACCCTCTGTACATGCAATTAGCCAGGCAGACAGGCTGGAAGTGGTTGCAGTTTTCTGCCTTGATTGCCTTTTACACAAAAGCATCCAAGTCCCTTCAGTTAAGCATGACTTCCTGGCACATTAACATTTAATAGTGTGTACTGATACTGCACACACAAACAGACACAAGTGACACGATGCACAAACACACACATACAACACAACAGAAACATATCTGCATTGTGGTGGGCTATGGTTTCAGCATTATCATTATGCAGTTGAGCAGTGATGTCTATAAACAGAAGATATTTTCAAACCAAAAGAAAGGACCATTAATGGCAATGTTTACTGGCAGTTCCTTTTTTCTTTTAACCTCAAGAGTAATACTCTCCTTTTTCAGTAACACCCTAATCACATCCACACAATAACACAATCATACTTAGAAGCTGCCCAGTACAACAGTCTGATCTGCTGGACACTGAGTTGAGTTGAAGTGAGTTGGTGTTAAGAACCTTGCTCAAGGGACTTCAGTGATAATGAGTAGGGGTACTTTCCACACCCATATTTATTTTGGTGGTCCAAGGAAACGCAACAGCAACTCTCCATTCACAAGCTTGCTTCTATAACCTTTAATTCACCCTTGCAGTGTTCCTTCAGTGTTGGGATAATGAAGTTAGATGTCAGAGTGACAATTTATGATTCTTTTCCTTCTTTATCTCAATATAAACACACACCCAAAGACATGTAAAAATATAAAAAGCTAGAATTATTCTGTCAGAGCTCCTAATGATGTAATGTTAGGGGCGTGACAAAAAGTAACAAGAAAATTCCCAGAAAGGAAAGGCTGCTGCACTGATTAGCTTCCTGCTTCTTAGGAAAAAGACACTGGTGTTTCTATCTTTATCTAGAAATGACGTACACTGTGTGCTCCAAGCTTTGTGAACATCATCAAAATATGCGATTTTTGTCCTACCAAGCATTACACCAGAGCAATTAAGAGAGTGTCTCAGTGTACTGCTGTTCTGCTAACAGGTCAGGCTGCAAACAAACCTTTCCTCACAATGAATTATTGATCCGACCTCTGCTGCTGCAGGACACTGCCCAGTGTGCACTGGGCATTGTGGTTACCAGCATCCCAATAATGAGGCCTGCAGAGTGAATGCTTGTAATGTGACAGAGTGCCACAGCCACACAGATCCAACGCCAGCCTGGAGGTGACCTCAACTCACAGCTACACTCGAGGTCCTCCCAACATGGACATCGTCCATCGGAGAGTAAACACTACTTATCAGGCCTCTGCATAAAATCATGTCCCCTCAGTGGTTTACTGTGTCTTTTAGGTTCCCAGATGCATTCCACTGGCTGAATGGACACTTTATGTCTGCATATCTCTGTGCTGCTGCATGAGATCAGGCATGAAAGGTATGGAACACTTAACGGGACCTGGAAAGTGTCACGGTGTACTGACAGGGTGCAGATTTGGTTTAAACTACTCTAAAAGAACAGCATGGATCATAAGAAATAGTTAGAAGAAAAAGAACAAGACATTACATTGTATATCAATATCAAGAAGTCTTTGATGCTGATGCACTTTATCTCAAAAAGTGACTTGCTAAAATTTATTTTTTAAAGTTAAGCTCTGAATAACATACTGTAATCAAGAATATATGCATGTCTTATAAAAGTATTTGCACATAAACAGTGCCATGCTTCATGCACTTTAAAAAATCAGCAGTTCTATGTTCTAAGATGGGAAGCAACATAAAGTAATTTCAAATTACTTACTTTAAGGAACTAGACACTCTCAGTAAACTATTTCATTAACACCAATTGCTGTTTTAGCCTCTGCACTATCACAGGAAAAGATCTTGAAATATGTTTGCTGAAAAAACTAAGCATTTATTTTAGATTAAAGAAGATTGCATAACATTCTCCCTTCACCAGAACCTCTCACACATCACACAGGGAGTGCAGCCGACTGTATATTAAGCATCCTTGTTTCCACCAGTTGGGATTTAACTGATTTCTGAGCTCTTTGATGTCTGGGCTTAGATATGAGTAACATGTGATACTGTATGTGCATTGTAGCATCATTGGATTACTGTAAACCATTTTATAATCTAGACAAACTGCTAGATAATCTCACATATTCTTAATATTTCCAGATAATGTGAAGTATTAAGCACAAGGTCAGTATATCTGGCTGTTAGGATTACACAAATGACAAAAACACGTGCCATTAGTACACTTAATTTTACAGTTTTTGAATTCACAATATAAGAGACTTGGCACAATGCTTGTTTCTAAAACAATAAATGTACAACAGCTTATTGTAATATGTAGTGCTAACATTTGATCATACAGTATGCAGGTTGATAGTGGTGTAGTGCAGACAAAACGTCACTATATTGAATAACAACTCATCAGGACATCTAGCCCAATGCTTGGTGAAAAGGTCAGAGGACTGATAAATTGGAATCCACCCTGAAACCACACAATGTCTTGGCATGGTGGTCTGTCCTGGGCCAGTTGGGTTGACTCTTCCTGCCATTGTTGTAAAGTTTAGCACACAGCTGGCAGGAAGTTGAGCCCACCAAGAGGTCAGCCAATCAGATGTAGATTAACTGCCAGATGATGTAATGTTTCAAAAGAAATTCGCAGGTTGTACTGAACATACATGACACGTAGTTATGTTTCCAATAATGACAGACTGCGGTACTATGAAACCCTCCTGAAACATGTGGATACTGCTCTACTAACAAAGACTGTATTCTATTTTTAAAAAGTTATTGGCGGCAAAACATAAATAAATAAATAAATACATACATACATACATACATACATACATACATACAAATAGTGTTGCAATTAATACAACAGAAAACAGTAAGTAAGATAGTAAAACAAACTATTTAATGTGCTCTGACTGAATATATGTAAGTTAGCTACTGAGTGGCATATATAATGACATAAAGAGGTCTATTAAGTAACTTGGCAGATGATTTCACTGTGACTGGACTAAAGATAGCTGTTCAGTGGAATGTAGTGAAGCATTTCATGCTGAGCCCATGTTTCCATATTAGTCCATTTACATGTTTAACTTGTAAAAACATCAGAATGTTTTGACTGCAGCAGTGTTATGTATCTCACCTCACTTGTCCTCTCTGGGCCTTTGCTGTGACTCTGCAAGAAGCGGCAGCCATCCTTGGCCAATCTCTGGACCATCTCCAGTCTGGACAGGTCCTCTTTGTCATGCAGGATGCACATGCCCCCCGGCTGTAGCACAGGGGACACAGAGAACATGTACCTCAGGCCACAGTCCCACGACATTGCTGCCTTGCAAACTTCTGGCGGTCTATCAGGCAATACAGCAGGGCTCCTGTCTGTGAGCTCACACTCTCAGAAATGAGGAGGTGGGCAGCTCAGAAATCCTGTGCGTTTCTGTGTGCGTGCTGTCCAGGTAAATTATAGACTCTTCTGCCACTGCAGCCAAAGTAACATCTAGACGACGTGTGCCTTGAGCAGCTCTATAGCTTTGTAGCAAAGAGGGAGAGACATGCACGAAAAATGTTATCATTTGGAATCCAGGTATCTGTGTGTTTGGCTTTATAGGGAGTGGATGACGAACTCCCTCTCTCCGTCCTTCCCCTGCCTTTAACCACTGGGGAGGGGGTGAGGTAGGAATACATTGGGTTCAGGAAACATCTGGTGAGCTGGACTGCCCCAAAAAGGAAGTTTCAAAATCTCACGAAAGCAGGAGAAAGCAGGGCACGTTGCATTGTAAGGTCAAACACTTGTTGGAGCTATGTTCAATGTGTGTGTGTTTAGGTTTAAGGTCATTTGGGCACAAGCACAAAAGTGATACAAAATGTTCTGTTATGTCAGTAATACTGCTGTAAGCAGACCCTAGCACGAAAAGCATACACATGTCACAGACTTATTGTGAGTATATTGTTCAGATATTTATCGCACAAAGGAAAGAGATGGAGAGAAAATGGAAACAATTAATGCAGACATATATTTGAATGTATTATGTGTAGCAGTTTGTAAAAGAGAACAGTATGTCTCCACTTGTCACTTGTTTAGAGAGCAAAATGATAAGAACTGTCAAAGGCAATTTTGATAACTGCTGAAACAATTGTGTGATGATCACATTTACTGTTTCAAAGTATTTTGTTATTGTTACAAGAAAGAAAGCACAACATATCTAGAAAATAAATAATATAGTATATTAAATACAATGCAATACTAAATAAATTAATGAATAGATAAATAGATTGCACTATACAAGATGAAAATCAACTACATTAACCACTTATCATTTAATCCAATGCTGATTTTCTTGATTCAGTCTGTAAAATAAAATATCAAAACTTAATGACAATGTCCATTACAGTATCACAGAGGTGATGATATCAATTTACATCAAAATATTTCACTACACAAAGAAGAGAAACAAATCTTCTCATCAGAGAAACTGGAACCAAAAAACCCTAAAAGTGACTTAAACAATGTATTAATTATCAAAATAGTTTCCAATTATTGTTATTTGATCAGCTAAATGAATAATTGACAAACTACTTCAGCTCTTTACTGTTAATTGTAAATAATTTTTAAAGATTTTTTTCACCAACACTTTGTGGGAGACAGAGGGGTATGTGACATGCAGCAAAGGACCTCCAGCCGGAATTCAAACTGGGGTCAGCTACGTATGTGGCATAAGTTCTTAACCACTCAACCACTTGTGTGCTAATTGAAAATTAATTTGACTGAATATTAAATAATGAAAATAATCCTTGTTGTAGCCATAAAACCAACAACCTTTAAAGTAGCTTAGCCTGTAGAGTTTTGTGACCACTAGAGGTGATGTATAGCAGTGTTTTGTTAATCTGGGACCAATATCTTGTGTTCAAAGCACAACGTGACTGTTTCTATTAACGGCCAATGAATTGTCAGACATTTGCTAATTAAATCAAAATAAATTAAACTTAGAGTAGTAACAGACTGGCCACTGTGATCCTACCTGTATTGACCAGGACAAAAGCAAGGACATTAATTACTCATATGAACTCTTTATCTATTATCGTCATATCTTTTTTCCTCTCTGTCAGCAGTGTAATGCTTGACTGGGTCCTTGCAAAGCCATCCAATTGTGCTGCTGTTCCAAATTGCTGATACAGCACACTGCAGAATGAGAAAAGGTCCCCTTCTCTAGGTGCCATTTCTCTTTCATGCAAGGTTGAATCCCATCATTCAACCATACTGTTTAATTCTTTCTTGGTAACTGATTGGGAAGATGCCCAGTGCTCTCATATACATGCCTTTAAAAGTCTGTACAACTTCAGCTAAGTCATTTCATCCCTTAAATGTTAACTTGCTACCTCAGAATAATAATGTTTTATCTGACATGTTATTTACATGTTCTTACCCTGGTATAACTTGTGAACATTATTTATGGTGTTTTTTTAAAAAAATCAAAATTAATTTAGCGTGTTTTATTCAGAAACAAATAGGTTCTACCTACAAAGTTACACTCAGGTGTTATAAGGTTCTATCTACAGTAGCACAATCATCTTTTGCAATGTTTACAGAAGAACCAATCAAATACTGTCTCTTTATGGCACCAGGTTGTCTTTTTCACCTCAGTATTAAAAGATGCACAATGTGTCATAACACCTACGCTACAGTGGGATTTTCTTGAAGTAGTATCTCTCTTTCTCATGCTTTTGGATTCTGCTGAAGACAACTTTTAGAATTGGGTCATGTTAGCTAATACTAGCTAGAACTAGACTTAGCATATGATAAAAATCAATTTTAAGCTGATGTTTGGTAAGGTATTATTTAGATGGGATTGTATTTGTTGTCTAATGCTGTTGTTATGGGTTTGAGGTTAAAATGCAGAGAGGGAAAGCTAAAGCTCAAGATGGGAGTGGGAAAAGGAGGTAATTTCTGGGATGGTGGCAGAGGAGGTAGGAGCTGTGGAGGAGGAGTTGGGGTGTGCAGAAAAACTGTTTGAGACTGTAAAAGAGTAGCTAGGGTCGACACCATGTTTATAACTGTAAAGGAGGAATTGGTTGTGGCCGACATTCTGGTTGGGATTTCTGAGGAGGAGCTGGGGGTCTAAAGATGATTTGATAAACTATCAAAATAAAGACTTATTTTAAATATTCATTCAACTCATTTCGCTTTTCTACTGAAAAGACCTTGATAAACTGATGGACTTGACCTGTATCAGACCATGCATTTTTTAAAATAATTAATTTACATTTAACATACTGTCATCTTGAATAAGATGATACACTGGAAAAATATTTTGTCTTAGCAATAAGAACATGAATGCATGAAGGTTTAACATATTAACCAATAAAGAGACACTTTTTATTATATAAATTTAACATTCCAACAGTATTTACAGGTAAATTGTTAATATTCTTTGATAATCATTGTTCCTTTTTCTATTTTTGAAGATAGAGCTGTATAATTCCAAGGTGGCTGTTAACTATAAGGTTCTATCTACAGTTGACCCGTTTCAAAAACCCTAATTTAAAATTCATGAAGAATTCTGATATCTAAAATGTAGAATACATTTATGGTGTACCTATGTAACTCTGGTGCTATAAAGAAATGTGCTCTATTTGTCAGTTTTGCTATTTACAATACTAAAACTGTAAACCTCAATATCTCAAAACAGATCAGAACACACGTAGAACCTTATTATTCTCAGGTAGTGAACTGTTACTTCATTATAGGGACTCAATATTCACAGTGAGTTAACAAAGCATTGCCTATCAAGTAAACTTTATCAACTGATGTTAAATAATAATAATAAAAACTATTAATACTGGCTCTGCAGTGCTAACTTTTATTGACTGAGAAAAGCTCCTTTTACCACATCCATATTTTTAACCTTGTCAGATAATAAAAGCTGCCACTCAACTGTATATTACTGTTTGTCTATGGGTTATTCTTTACTATTACATTATGAGAATGAAGCAAAGGAAATAAATAGCCCTAAATATCTAAACCACCACAACTTTGTTGCTGCTCCTTCCCAGTAAGCATCCCTTAGTGAGACAAAGCCAGGAGGACAATTTAAGCTTTAATGTGCTACCACTGACCCAGTTTCTCAAGCAAATGAATTGCAAAGTGAGTGTGCCTAAAGTCAGATGTGTTAGTGAACTCATTTAAAACTGCTGCCTTTAATCAGGCAGTGCCATGACAACCATTGGTGGTACACTGGTACAATGAGCCCGCAGCATTTCAAAAGAGTGATGAAACTCTAGCCTAGCTTGTTACAGTACTCCATTTCCAAAATAGTACAGTATTTAAGCTTCTGTACAATTGCCTTGAAACTGAAGATAATAAACCACAGAAACAATTACTCACCACTAATGAAAGATACTTTCACTGTTAATACTTGATGTTTTTTTCAAGCACATGTCAAAATTACACATGAGAGCAATGTGACATTGTTTTTCAGTCAATGAAGTGCATAACTGCACTTCATATCTAGCAATATCGTCCCCAAGTCAGCTAGGGTAGACTTATCTTGACACGTTTCTCAATTAGGAGACAAATATTCTATCTGCTGCAATGAAAAAAAATTGTAATTGCAATAAACCTTTACATAGGGACTGAAAAAAACAACTCAATAATAAAGGAAATAAATGTGAAACAGACATTTAAAGGAAAAGTTCCGGTTTTTGACACCTGGGCCTTATTTTTAGGTGTATGTATACTGATTTACTCACCCTGAAGAGTTTGGAGAGATTTGAAGTCATACGGCCATAGTTTGAGCCTTTCAGAAAGTCAGTCTTTAGTGATTATCCACAGAGCGGACCCTACGGGGCAGCACCAGGTTCTCTAAATAGGACATTATCTGCTGCTAAACTCCTTCATTTCACCAAAATCCAGTCAGAAAATGCCGGTAATATCCACACGTGAGCTCTGCTTGCTTCCTTTATTGTCATCCGGGAGTTTTGGAGCTCAAGCCATGAGAAGTGGAAATCAACTAACTACTGATGACGTCACAGACACAACGTCCAAGTCAGCTGTTTCAGTCTTTTATGCTGCAAAGATAGTCTGCAAGTGTGTTTGTCCAAATTGTAAAAACAAAATGAGGAGTTCATTCACAAACCTCAGTTTCCACAGTCTTCCTCTCAGTAACTAAAACTGTAGCTTGTGGTGTTGAAACTGGACACGCACACCGAAATTTCGGATTACCGGGTTTGTAGCACGAAATGAAGTCTCTACCACAGCCTCTTCGGGAGCAGTGAGACAGTAATTTCTAGAGATCTCCACACATGTATCTCTTGGCCTCAAATCCCACTCAGAGCAGCAAAGACACCACCAGTTAACATCTATCGGCATTGTGTTTGTTGATCTCTAGTCAGCTGTTCCTCTCTCTGCCTCTGCATTCTCCTTTCAAGGAGACTCTGGCTACTCTGGCTCAAAACTGTAAGGAAACCCATCATATTCAAAGCCATCTTCTGCAGTCTCTGGGTCAGGTAAATATTCTGCCATGTTGCACAAGCTATGCACAAGCAAATCCAGCATAAAGCAAAGCACTGGTGAAACAGCTGACTTTCGGTGTCGCCCATGACGTCATCAGTAGTTAGTTGATTTCCACTTCTCATGGCTTGAGGTCCAAAAACTCCCGGATGACAACAAAGGAAGCAAGCAGAGCTCACGTGTGGATATTACCGGCATTTTCTGACTGGATGTTGGTGAAATGAAGGAGTTTAGCAGCAGATAATGTCCTATTTAGAGAACCTGGTGCTGCTGCCCTGTACGGTCCGCTTTGTGGATAATCACTAAAGACTGACTTCCCGAAAGGCTCAAACTATGGCCGTATGACTTCAAATCTCTCCAAACACTTCAGGGTGAGTAAATCAGTATACTTACACCTAAAAATAAGGCCCAGGTGTCAAAAAACGGAACTTTTCCTTTAACATAAGTAAGCTATAAAGCTTTTGGCTTTTAATAAATTGGTGATGCCTTATCACTCTCACTTCCGGCTACCATCTTGGAATAGGAACTGACTGTCATTCAGAGCGTGTGTGATGCTGGCAGCTGCCATTGAGAAAGAGAGGAGGGGGTCAGTTGGACAATGCGTCAGACTCCACCTTTAAGGAATTTTAAATCTTAAACTTGGATGCCATAATTTGAATTTAAGAAGGAACACGAAAAAATACTAATACTACTGTCTGCATGTCTTCAAGGAATCTATGCATTAACACAGCAGTCTTGTCAGACAAGGTCTTATCAAATAAAGCTAAAACAACTAACCAACAATGACATTTGAAGGCTACTGAAACTACCGGCTAATATGCTCACAAATATAGTGCATATTTTGTTATTCACTTCCTTTCTTGCTGTCATTCAACTTGATGTTTGTATTTTCCAATGTGCGTCCATACTGAGTACACTGGTTATACACTGGATAGTTCAGATTTTTTTGAAGTGTGGGTGTATATCAGGGGTGGGCAATCATGTGCCATGG
>JANJYP010027451.1:0-10619 GCA_024605115.1 Rastrelliger brachysoma | reverse complement strand
CCAAATTGATGATTGTATCAAGGTGCAATATAGCACATCCTCTTTGGCTCTGATGGAAAGAAACATTCTTCAACACGTCATTGGTTGATGTCTGGGCCTCGTTTGGGATGCTTTTGACTACAGTGCACACTTGTGACATGGCCCCCGTCTCCTCTGGCTGAGGGGTGATTCCATGCATGCTCACTGGCTCTGCAGCCTTTCAGTTTATGGATTATCATTGGACTGCAGAGATTTTGGGTTTAAGGCTGAGGAACGCTCTGTATGCCCAATCACAGAAGAGCCTGAAGTGTTGGAGAAGCTCATGGCTGGATTGCAGTACATCAAACTGATAAGGGAGGTGAGGGGGGAGGGAGGGGGTCGCTGGAGCTAACCTCGGTGCTTCAACTCTTAGCATCTGTAGGTCAGAAGATGAAGAAACAGATTAGAACAACCACTAAAACTCCCACGCACCAATATAAGTTAATCACTGAAAATTAGTGTCAAGCGTGAAAACTCAGTTCTTTACCTGACGGTGCAGCATGTTGATGAGAGATTTCATCTCTTTGATCATCTCTACCAACTTGGGCAGTGCAGGGTGGTGGTGCTTCTTTGAAACCCTGTTCAACCACTCAAAGTGGTGCTCATACAGCTTCAGGTCTGCATACAGCTGGGAGAGTGTGGGCTTCAGCTGGAAACAACACAGACATACTTTAGAGACTTAGCATGGGTGTGGCAAGATGTAACTGTGTGGAGAGAAACAGACCAGCCCCTGTCCCTTCACAAGCACGCACTCAAACACAAATGCATTATCAGAGCATTACCTCAAGATTGTTGAGGTCATTGGCTGATCTGTTGCTCATTTCTGGCAGAGATCTGAACCTATGGGGCTCCACATCTGAGTCAAATGCATGGTCCCTCTGAAAGAGAAAACAAGACACATACACACACACACATCAGCATAATTTTACTCATCCTGAGACAAGTCACGGCAACATGAGGAAAGTATTAGTCTAGCACCTCGATTGGGTGTTTTCTGTGCTTAGAGACAGTAGCTCTCACTGAGGAGAGTGTGGTCGATCGGGTCAGAGTGAGTTCACCCACATTCAGCCTCCCCAAATGTCAACAATAAGAGCAAATGACCTGAACCCACAGGATGTTTTCTACAGGGAGAGAGGATAACAACATATGCAGTGACTAAGAAAGCTCCAAGTGGGACAGACAACACAAGGCTGTAGGGAAACTCCAGGGTCACAGCTATAAAAAGATGGAATGACGCAGTGCCACTGCCCAGCTAGAGATGTGTTGTAAACTACGTCCAGACAGGAGATGTAGTGCTCATTGTGGCCACTAGAGGGGGATAAACAACCTGACTGCACATTTATGGAATTCTACCTCACTACAGCAGTTGTGCTCATCAGCTGTGCAATTTAATATTAAAGGTGTAGGCCTGATTCTGTAATGAATGGGATTGAATGGAGATGACTGATGTGGCATGCGTCATTTCCAACCAGCAGAGGAAAATAACAACATTAGGATGATTAGTGCTCAGAAATGTATTGTGTAAACAGGTTGTATGTGCTTAATGCTTCCTTAACCTGTTATTCAGTGTTTTCCTTGATGTGTTGTGCTGTTTGCTTCTAGTTGTCTGTGTTGATGTTTTTAGTGATGAATGTGCTGCATTGTCTCTCATGTCGCTCCATCAGCCTTTCATAAGAGCTCACTTATGTTTGTGGTCCAATGTTATGTCTCTGTTGCTTTTGTCCTCTTCCATCCCTTGCTTTCCTCCTCTCCTCTCACTCCCCCTCTCTCCCTCTCGGTCATACCAGGTGCACAAGCACATGCAGCATCACGTGCACATGTGCATGCATGCACACACATACACCACTGGCTTGTCATCTAGCTGGCCCTCTGATCTCTTCATCTCTTGTGGTTTTTACTCCATCTTTCTCAGCCTTTAATTCTCCCTCTTATCCTCCTTTTCTTGCTCTCTCCATCGTGGATCATGATCTCACCCGACAGAACTTAGCATCCAGCCTTTTTCTTCCTGAATGCAAATACTGGAATGTGATAAATCTTTTTGATTTTTATCAAGTCACTTTGCTGTGGCGACCAAAAGCAAAACACTAAACACCGCACCTACACAACCATGACTATTTACAGAACCCTCAGTGCACACACACACACAGCCACAAAAATGCATACACACAAATGCATGCACACATATACATTTGCAATACAGTATGCATGCAAACATGCACACAGACTGACTTACACACGTACACAGTTTGCCTCAGAAAACTTATATAAACCTATCTGTATACACTCACACACTCTCTCCTTAAAAGCATCAGTTTTGTTGCTTTTCTTGCAGGGACTTTCCATGGATTCCCGTTCTATTTATCTTTCCTAACTTTGTCCTCTCTTTAGTGGAATTCCACACAATGAGGAAAAAAATTTAAAATAAATCTTCCATGTTACTGAGCACTGTCTAATACTGTCCCCAATACCCTTTGATATTACCGGTTCCTTCACATCTTGACCCCAGGTTAGACCACTACAGTAATAACCAGTAACACTGTCTTGAAGCAACAAACTCACTCACACTTTCTGAACACTATCTACTGACCAAGACTAGAGAGAGTATGTGGCTATTTTTGATTTTATCCCCTGAACAAAAGAGTTTCAAGATTTGCATAATGCAAAAATAGAATCTAGATCAGTCATGTGTAACCAAAGATCCAGAGATATGATCCCGCTTTCTTTTCACCTGTTAAAACACTGTGTTGCCACACAATTGCCAGCTGGAGCAAAAAGTAAGTTATCAAGTTCCTACCCCCATGACTGTCAACAAAATCAGATTTCTAGCCAGACTTGTTCATACAATATGTGCAAGTGAACTCCACTGTCTGGCCAAAGAACATAAACATGTTTCTGTGTAAACAGGCATGTAGATCTATGTACTTTGTTGGAATTCCACAGATAGTATAACTGGTAGTTTGGGATCATTGGATGCAGGTTCAGTGTTGATATTTAGCTCTAAAATGGTCCTGATGGGAGATTTTAAAAAAACAAAAACCTAGGCCTCTGTGTTTTGCTTCTCTATCCTCTTAACACTACTACTGTAACTGGGTGCTTATTCTTGTGTGAGTAATCACTGGCCTTCATGGTCACCAATCTTTCTGGTAGTGCCACCAGTCAAGTGACCAGGCAGACCAGAAGGTTGCTGACTCAGACCTCCCCTCCTTTCACAGTCCAGTGTGGATTAAAAGTGAGATCACTTGGTCAAATCTACCCTGAGGCTTTTGCTGCCCAGATCTATGCATGGACTCCAGCCAGTCATCAATGAAAGCAGCTTAAAGGGGAACTTTGGGATTTTTCAACCTGGGCCTTATTTTCCCATCATTTTGTGTGTAAGTGACTAATGGGGACAATCGTTTTTGAAATTGGTTCAGTGTTGTGTAAGAACTGGCAGCCACAAAATGGGCTGCAATGTAATCTGATGGGGCAATAGTGCATCATCAAAGTACACCCACTAAAAGATTTCTATTATAGGTTATTATACAGATTATAAGATTGCTGTTATACATATTGTAATTATAAGTGGCTGTCAATATTATCATTGTTAATCTTGGAGACAGGCCAAAACATCATCATCTGAATAACAGAGAAATACAAGCCAAATTATGCAACACTTCTTTCTCTCTCTCTTTGCTCTCAATTATATTATTGAAAAGACCATACAGATAAATAAAAAATATTTATTTACCTCTTGCTTGATCTCACACAATAATATGAGTCTTGTAAGAGTGAATTTGTTGTTGAAATCAGCTAAATATTCAACAATCACAGATGATGTTAAGTAACGCTCTGTATAATGCAACACAACAAACTCCTCCTGGCACTCCTCTCTGCAACACTGTCATGGCTGAATAACTGATTAGCTCAAATGTCACGAGATTTTGGAATGAGACTTCTCCTTGAGTGAGATTTCCTGTTGAAAAGATGTTTTAAATAGGATATAGCACTATGTTTGATTTGAGACAACCTGTCATAATTTTGCCCATTGCACATGGAAGTAAAGATTGTATAAAGTGTACTATACAGAAGTATACCAACAGAAGTATGTGATTTGAGACACATCACAGGTCTCAAACCCTAGTCTTCCAAACCACAGGCAACTACGCTGACTAATCAGCCAAAGTTCAACTACACGAGACACCGACCTGCAGCTATTTATATATTCATAACAGAGAAACAGACAGCGGTGCAGAGACTGTGATTTCATTTGTTCTGTGTTTTTTTCCATTCCAAAAAGTTTAAAAAATTAATTCTTGTAAAAATCCATCTTTTCCAAATACTATATTCAAATTTGGCTACAACCATGTCATACTTATAGTTCCATATTTATTTATTTTGTATGAAACATTAAAGTGAAATTACATCTTTACATCCGTTACCAGGGCAACATGATTTTGATCAAGCAAAAGGTATTTCTTTGTAGGGTCTTTTCATCGTGTTGTCATACACTTGTAATAACAATCTGACCTGATCCATGGCGATGGGACTTTTTGTGGGTGCTCACTGATGAGGTGCAATTGCTCCAAAGGAGTACATTGTAGGCCATATTGTGGCTGGCAGCTAAAGTCTGGCTGCTTAATACTGGACCGTTTTCAAAATACTGTTGTCTTCATTCGTCACTTAGACACAGAATGATAGGAAAATAGGGTCCAAGTTGGAAAATACTTAAGTTTCCCTTTAAGTCAGACTAGTGACTTGAGCAAACCTGGTTTACTTCAGCCAAACAACTTTTCCACAGCTGTGGATGATGCAAAAAGTTTGTAGAATGACGTTACCTAAACCAAGAAGTAACATAAACACCAAAATGCAATTAGGCAAAGATCAATCGAGGAAGGCTCTGGCGCGTTAATGACCTGCATCCTCTTCCACCTTCACACTAACAATACAATTAGCAAAGGGCAGCCAGACCCTCGTTAGTCTCTCCACCAATCACTAGCTAAGCTCCCTAATCAGCATGACGACATGTTCACTTACCAGCAGTTCTTGCGTGAGCTTCATTAGATTTTTGGTCTGATTGGACAGTTTATCCATGTCACTGGGCCGCCGCTGAGGGACTGGTGAGGCAGACGTGAATACAGGCAGCTGAGCCAATAACAGCGAGAAGAGGAGAGATGAGGAGGAGTCGAGCAGCACTGTAGGGGCAGAACAAAACGGAAGCAATTAGTGGAGAGGCGCTGTCATCTCGCCATAATGATAATGACCTCAGGCCATGCTGTCAACTCCTGGGGAAGATATTGCACCATAATATAAACAATAGCTTCAGACTTGGCAGAGAAATCCTGTAGAGCTTCAGTGTCAGAGTCATGTTTTCACAGGCTGAATGCAAATCATTAAATCATTACAAGCCATGGCTTTGACACTGAATATCACCATCACTCCTTTACCCTAAGCAATGAATGCTGCTGATTGTCACACCTGCAACTGGATAGGGACGTGAGTTGGTGGTATAAATTATATAGACCAAGCCAAGTCAACTCTCTAACAGTAAGCTCATTCATTCTTTTCCTTTCAAGTTCAAATACAAGGTAGACTAAGTATTAAAAGGGAACCGCAGTGCTGTTGAAATGATGAATGCTTGATAATTACAGGTGAACCACAAGAATCACAGCCAAAATAACACTGCAGGAGCATCAGAGCTGCCTGCCCTATAGTCTAACTTTAACAGCTGAAGCATCAACATAGAATAAAGTTTTCCATATCATAAAGTCAGGCAATTGTTTAGCATTTTAAGTAAGTAAATAATAAAATTTAGTCAGTATATGCACGATAAAAAAAAAAAGCAGCAACAGTCACAGAAACTTTATCCACAATTTAAAAATATTGGCGTTAAGAAAAAACAAATCTGGCAAAGAAATGTTCATTAAAAACTTGAGCACTTTCTGAATGAAAACACACTCGTTCAATCACTTACATTTCATATTGGTTCGGATCCAAGGAAACCAGCCAACAAACGTAGATAAATAAATAAATAGGAAATTAATAAATAAATTGAACTCCGGAAATTGTCACGTGCTCCGGTTTCTTCTTCACTGAGAAGGAAAGTTGTCAGAAGAGAGGATGAATGAGAGAGTAGAGTGACGACTAGCCACTCAGAAAAAAATCAGTGTCGTCAAACTTTCTGCTTTTTTTAGTAAAAGTTTGAGATGAGCCCTTGTAGTCTTTATGGAGTGCTGAAGGTAGAGATACACTTAGCTTGGAGAGAGAGAGAGAGGGAGAGAGAGAGAGACAGAGAGAGAGAGACAGAGAGAGAGGGAGAGAGAGGCAATAGAAGTGCAGAGAGAGGGATGCGAGTATGGTAAGTCCAATTTTTGCGCGCACTGAACTGTTTAGGCTTGTTTAAAACTTCCTTTATAAAGACGTCGGGCCTATGACACATCGGCAGTGACTCACTTCATTCATAAAAACACACACACACACACATACACACACACACACACAGACACACGCTCCCCTCCGCCCCCCTCCCTTCCCTCTCTTTCCTCCTCCCCTCCCTGCTGCTGCCTGTCTCCCTTTGCGAAACTTTTAAAAAAAAATGTTCCGTTGTTTTTTCTTTTTTTTCCTCTATCACTTTCTCTCTCGTCCTGTCCTGTCCCTATCTCCAGCACTTCTTCCGTCGCATCCCGTCGTTACCTGCACCTATCAGTCCCCATCTACCTCTTTTTATCTCCCCATCTCCAAATCTCTTCCCCCCTCTCTCTCCCTCTATCACTGCAGACGTTTTAAAAAGCCCATTGTTTTCATGTGTATCAGCACATCTCATGTAACCATGTCTCTTTTAGAGCCTGTGTCCTTTCTTTTTTTTCTTTCTTGTGCTCCAGTGGTGTGTTTTGTGTTGTACTCAAAGGGTGAAATGTCACTGAAAGTGTGCTCTCCCTTGTGTTATTTAATGTATGGTCTCTTGTAAGCTACACACAGGGATATTCCCTGTATTATAGCTAATATGCACGGCAAACACCTTTCTCTCCCTCCTTTTCTCACCCCTTGGTCTTTTTTTTCAGAACCCCTCCTGAGACAGCAGCCTGTTATTTCCACTGCCCCCCCACCCACCTCCTTCCTTTTTTTCACTCCTTCTCTCCCTCTCCAGGGTGAAGGAAAGAGTGAGAGACGGATAGGGGCAGGAGAGAGGTGTTGTCCAGACCAGAAGGGGCCTCTAAAAGTGTTGCATAGAAACAGTGAGCGGGCACACACACTTTAGGACAGACACATGCTGGAGGGGTTGCAGGGTGGTTGATGGGGTCAATGAGGAAACATTCACATGGGCGCACACACATGTACACACACGGACACACACACACACACGCACACACACACACACACTGACAAAGAAAAACATCCAACAAACCAAAAAGCATGCAGCCTACACACACAAACATGATGTCTCACACTATCTGTACATTGCCGCTCTCTCTCTGAGACACAAACATGCACGCACGTAGAGCAGGGCAGCCTGGAAACAGTCAGTCAGGTGCAGTAAAGTGTGACCCACTGTTGCAAAGGGCAAAAAATGAGTTTCCAGTCATCACTGGGGGACAGTTAATGCATCATACTGTACGCATACTGTATATTGCAAGAGAGTCACACACACATACACACAAAGGGAGAGAGGGAGGGAAAAGGAAGAAAGCGTTTTAAGTCTGGGTGTGAGATTAGGAGACCCTCATTCACAGACATACACTCATGGTGTGGTTAGAAAATAATTAGTGGTGGGCCTTGTATGCGCACAATCGCACACTCATACACACAGAGTTGCCAGTCCAGTGGTGGGCCTACACAGACAAACAAACACCCTCCAAATGATGAGGGCCTGGTGGCAGTGGGTGGGTGGCGGTGAAAAGGGTCATGCGCTGTTTTCTCAGGTCAACAGTAGAGAAGAAAAGAAGTGAAAGGAGGAGTGCAGGAGAAGAAGGGGAGGAAATAGATGAGTGCAGTTGGACGTAGGGAGATATTGACACACTCGCTCTTTTTAATTTCCCACATCAAAGGTCTGTTTGAAGACACAGCTGGGGAGAGAAGAAAAGAAAGAGTGAAGTTAGTCACTCTCCCTCATTCCCTCTCCAGGCTGCCTCTCATGATGGGGGTCTCCTGGGTGGTTCTGAGGCACACAGGCTTCTG
Organism: Rastrelliger brachysoma; assembly: GCA_024605115.1. Classification (NCBI taxonomy): domain Eukaryota; kingdom Metazoa; phylum Chordata; class Actinopteri; order Scombriformes; family Scombridae; genus Rastrelliger; species Rastrelliger brachysoma. The sequence continues at coordinate 2,450 of JANJYP010027451.1, read as the reverse complement.
TTAGAGCATCCGCTGGCACTGATCATTCACAAACTATGACACCGGCAGGGTGCCCTTTACGTGTGTGCATGTATATGTGTGGGAGTGTGTGCGCACACGCATAGATGTCAGTGCATAAAAATTAGAAAAAAAAGAGTTGTGTATCTTTGTTTAGACTTTTGTTTTTGTGTGTGTGAGAGTGAGCACACACTGGCGCATGCCTGTTGGAAAAGGGGGAATCCAGGGTTTGTGTAAATGGGTGTGCGTACAGTATATGTGTGTAATTATGGGTATGTGGTAGTATAAGTGCAGTGTCTGTATAACGTGCATGAGCATCAGTGTTTGTGTGTGTGTCNGTGTGTGTGTGTGTGTGTGTGTGTGTGTGTGTGTGTGTGTGTGTGTGTGTGTGTGTGTGTGTGTGTGTGTGTGTGTGTGTGGCCTTCATATGCTACCCATTACATCACCAATCTGTGTAAACCACCATAGGAGGAGAAACAGAGTGAGACACTCAGACTACAACCTCAAAGACATTAGGGGAACCTGTGACAGGGCCCTGCCAGGCCTCACTGCCAGACAAACTTTACTCACACAAGCTTCACTTAATTCGGTCATGCTTTACACTGGGTTTCCTGTGCGCCATGGCATGTATTCATACATTATTACGCAGGCGTCAAATCACTTGAATGCCTCACACTGGCCTTTTGCCAGGCTATTAATCTCTGAGAATATTTGCCAAAATAACTTTAAAAATGCAGTCACATCAATGCAGAAGGATTATCAGTGATTTACTTTGTCATAATAGCAGACAAGGAAGAACTTGAGCAACACAAAAAATTTTTTTATGTTGGGGATTTTTGTTCATTGTTGACCTAAGTGATTAGGTTGTAGTGTGATTAGGTTGTAGTATGAACAAATACCAAATCAGTTCATTTGTCATTTGTGTATGGCTGGATTTCCCATAAATGTTTATTGCCACATGTTAATTTCCACGTCCAGGTGGATGATAAAGTAGTTTTGTGGATTTTAGGGTTAATTCCCATGTTCTGCTTACCTCAGAGTGTCATATGTAAACAGTGAAAATGTTGGCCATGACGCAACGCTTCTCCGATGGTAAAAAGGATTATGGGAGAAGGAGTAGTAATAAATTCATCATTTTTATGTAGCACCCTCATTTCCTCTAGGGAATTCCAGCAGGGCTTGGGTAAACAAAACCGGAGATTACATTCAAAGGGAAAACCAAAGGTCCGACCTATTACTGTTAATATTTACTCTCCTATAACAGGACCACTTTCAAGTTTCCACATGACCTCCTCCAACTCCTCTCTTCTTTCTCTCTTCTTCATCATTTTGTCTCTCCCATTCATTCTCTCCCATGCATTCCCACAAGCATGACTCCAACGGGGCATCCTATCAGGGGAATTGTCATGGTAAGCTTACCCGAAACACCCCATCTCCCCTCTGCTTGCCCTCTAATACTTTTACCTACGTCAGAGAGCAAGTGAGTGTGTTAATAGGTTGGGGGAGCGNGTGTGTGTGTGTGTGTGTGTGTGTGTGTGTGTGTGTGTGTGTGTGTGTGTGTGTGTGTGTGTGTGTGTGTGTGAGAGACACACAGGAGGGGGTTGCACTCATTGGGCAATAAAGTGACGTCTTTGACTCTCTCTTTCTCACTGTCAGTAATCAACGTTATGTTCTGTTGTTTTCTTTCCAACAGATATGACAAAAACCCTCCTCTCATGCCCCCACTTCTCCCCACCGCGACTATTTAGTTGGAAAAACTCCCCATAGACGTGATTTACAAATTATGCATGTCAATTGCTCTCTTCCTCTTCCATGTGCACGGTCCACTCAAGACAGATATGCCTGTTGTGCATCTGTTGGTTTGCCTTTTATTAGAACATTAAAGGAGGACATTAACCAGTATCATTATTGCAGTTTTCCTCCACTCGCTCAGCTCACAGAGCTGCGCAAAGGGCAGGATGCAGGGATGAAAGGGAGAGCATGAGGCAAATGTGTCTCCCAGCAGAAACTAGGGAAGCAAAATGTTTAAATCAGCGCTCTATTAAACACACATTTATGAGGCTCATTTTGTTTGGAAACCAAATGCATGGTATGTGACAAAACACAGTGTGTATGTGTGCACGTGTGTGAATGCATGTGTAACAGTGAGAGAGTCAGCTGAAACCCTCTCCTTTTCTGACTCTGCGTTGCTCACCTGCTCACATCCATTTTCACTGTCTGCGGGCACTTTTGTGTCTGCATCTGTGATGAAATCTCTGAATGGACTAGTTGAAGCAATAGGTCACAGACAGAGTGTGAGAAAGAGAAGGGGAAGAAGGTGGTGGTGGTGCGGGGGGGGGGGGGGGACCAGCGGGAAGCAAGCAACCCACCCAAAAGGAACTTTTAACTGTGCAAACCCGCTTTCCATCTACCCTGCTTGCGCCCTCCAACACAGACTGGTGTTAATACACTGG
>JANJYP010027404.1:0-15269 GCA_024605115.1 Rastrelliger brachysoma | reverse complement strand
TGTGAAACATGAATTTCCTGGTGTACTAAGGGCAAAGACAGTGCCGGCTGAGTCGGTATTTCAACATCCGTTAGCAACACAGTTGATCTCCATTCCGGTTCTTCTGCCACTGGAAAATCCAGTACTGAGAAATGCATTTCACACATTATTGACTCAGTAAAAAGAATATTATTTTTACAAACACAAACTAATGGATGTTTGAAAATATACTCAAAGCACCCATTTAAACTCACAAAAGTATATATTCAATAAAGTATACATTGAGATATATATATATATATATATATATATACTTATACATACAAACCCCCCTCCTAAATACTTTATCTTTTCTGTGGGTTTCATGTTTCCTCTAATCTCAGTAGCAACTCATAACAGATTTGTTTCTGCAGATGCCAGTTGCTATCAGAGACAATGTTTAACAATTTCTAAGCTGTTATTGTCTGTTACTGAAAGCCTAGAATATTTTCCCATAACACCCTGGCAGAGATGTACAGCACTGATGTCTCTCCCTGTGCTCAGTGTTCATCTGATAGCAAACTTGCCTTCTTTATGCTTCACCTACTCCTTTCCTTGTCTGTTCTCAACGGTCTACTGTGCCTTTAATGCAGTTATTGCAATCTGGACATGTTTAAGATTGTTCCACATTGTCATTGTTCTACATGCTGTCATTGTAACAGTGAAACTGTAAGTTATCATAGATCTACTTTAAGGGAAGTCAAGGACTGCAACAGCAATACAAATTTAGCACACATATTTTGCTTACAAAATAAGCATTCATAAAGTCATAGATATCTTTGAATTTGTTAATGCAAAATGTTCTCCTATCTAAACCCTCCAACTTTCTCAACAACTGACATCAGATTTAGCGTACTGGATTCTTACTACTAATCTGATCCTAAAGACATCACAGCTGGAGGAAATCTCTTTAGCAAATAGAAATGAACTAGAATCCATTGCCATTAGAAAGGCAACAAATCCTTTCACCCAAGACCCAAAGCTTTGGTAAACAAGGGTTTGGAGGACTGATTGTTTGCCTGTTTATATAGGACGAAGAGGAAGAACACTTTGTTTCATCAGCAGTTTTTTGAATGCATGTGCATCAACCAGAGTGCTTTTTCCCCAGTGACAATCTTTTGATTATTTTAAATAATTTTAACTCAAATAATCAACACAATAACACATATAGCTCTTTATAAAACAATGTAAAAATGTAACAATTTTAGGAATTTGAAAGTCATGCATGACTGCCAAAATATTCCCCACTTCTCAAGCATCACTATCTCACTAAATGCACAGACAGGCACTAAAGTGTGTTCATATTTGGAAAGTACCAACACAGAATTCTTTCCCACATAGCTTCTATCATTAGCACATTTATTTCCTCATTGATGTGTTCTTTGGCTCTCTGTCAAGTGGCACATTTTTATGAGAAGAAACCTCACATTTAGAAACCTGATTCTTCAAATCCTTCACAGAGGGTCGTGCTCATCTGCCACTAAGTTATGCATTGTTGAGCTGCAGAGCTCTCCTTGTAAGTGTATCATTAAATGAAGAAGCGTCTTTGACAGGAAACAAATAGAGAGCGTCGCCAGAATAAATGCAGAATGAGCAAACTCTCGGGTTCAATCTTAGCCTGTTTAGACAGTGAAGGCTGTATTCACTGGCACCTGACCAGAACCTTTTGAGGTACTAATGTTCCCTACCCACAGACACACACACTTATCATTAGCACTTAAAGCACTTAAATGCATACAAAACACACACAAACACAGTGAACCTGCATTTCCTTATAGATGCACCATGTTGACGCAGATGTAATANACACACACACACACACACACACACACACACACACACACACACACACACACACACACACACACTCACTCACTCACTCACTCACAGACATACACATGCAAACCAAGAGCTCATGAGCCAAGTTGGCTGTCTTTGGCTTACCATTGTTCTCTGGCACTGAGGCATTGCTGGGCTAAGTGAGGGGCCCTGATGGATACCTACCAGACTTGGACCACCAATAAAGGTGTGAGGAGAGGAGAAAGAGAGTAAACTCAGGAATATTGAATAGAGGACAAGAAGATGGCAAAAGATAGCACAATATATAGTGAGGCAAGTAATCAGAGAAATCTATTATCTGGTGTATTCAAATGCACAGGTGTGTACAAGTAAAATGTGGATGCTCCCCTTCCTCTCTGCATGGGCCCCGTATAAATTTTAGGTGTAATACATTTATAATATGAATTTTCATTCATCTTCATGGCTAAAAACGGAGCAAAAAAAGCATTAACACAGGTTTTTACTAATGTGTAGTGGTGGATGATCCAGTAATTATTTAAAAGTAATATTTCCACAACATGAAAAAAGACCCCTGCATTCAAAAATTTACTTTAAAAGAATTTGACTTTTGATTCTTCTTTCTTTTTTATGGTAATTATTTATCCCATTTAGAGTTCAGTACCACTATGCTTTTACATTTCTATGTTTGTCCAACAAAAAATATGTAACATGTCAATAGATGAGCTTTACAGTTAGTGGATATAAAACTGAACTTTGAATAGTAGGTAAAAATTGCTCTTACCCCTGCTTGCAGTTTTTTTGTTAAGCTAGGCTAATAGCTAATGCTAGCTTCAGTGTTAGTGGAGCTTCTGAAGTTACTATACTGCTGCTACTAAATATTTTTAATTAGTTTCATGCCATATGCCGATTCATCATATGTTTTGCATATAAAAACAGATTCAGAATTTTAAGCAGAGTATATAATCCTCAAATAAGAATTGACAATATTTCCCTCCCTCAAAATGTATGCCTTACTTAAAACTGTACTTGAATTATTTTTAAAGACTAGATATCACCATTTTGTCAAAAGTCATGAATTTATTTTGGAACAAACCTCTAGACCAACATATTTGAACATGAATTTTTGCACCTCAAAGCAACCTAGTAGTCTGATCTCCAGAGAAAGTTGTGTGAGGATGTTTTTTTCTGTAGGATGCTGGCAAAGGCGTAGCATATGCTCCAGGCGTTGTAAACAGAGACACCAAGTCCACAGCACAGCAACAGTCAACATCCTCTGGCACAAAAATAAAAAACAGAGGAAATGATCTTGAAAGCTTCACTAAAAGCAGAGTTGCTCGTTGAACTCCACTGAGGCCACACACCTCACATGGAACACAAATCCATTTACTTGGACTATGTTTCTTGCTTCTGTCAATGACATAAGAGTGTGGCAGTCTGGAGAAAATTACCTTCATATAAAAAGAACATTTTCACTTGTATCACACATTTTTCTGAATGTGTGATACGAATGATCACACTAAAAAAAACAAAAAACTGACCATCATTGGTGGCCATTCATCTGTCAGCACTAAAGTGGAGGCTACTGTGTGGCACTTTAATGACAAGGGTGTGAAGTGACAGATGAGAGAGTCAACACGCAAAGGTCAACACCCTTTTGCATGCTGAGAGAGAGGGGAATTTGTAGTAATTTGAGTGCCGTATTTGTCAGAAACAATGCTTGCAATTTTGAGACTTAAGGCGCTGAAATGTTTCCATGTCAAAGTCATGTCACGTGATGGTTTCCCTGGCTGTTGTATTTCAGTTAGCAACAATAACATGACCTGACGTGACATGATTTCACCCATTGTGCATCAGAGAACATGCAGCTGCGGCACAAGATCCAAATAACCATAGCAGGATAAAGAGATATTGACATAGGCGCTGCAAGTTTTTTCTGATATGAAAACAGTATCTACAATATGTACTTTACAATAAAAAAAACATTAGTTCAGATATCATGATTTACTGTTTAATGATGAGTTTCCCTTCCTTTTTGNTCTCTCTCTCTCTCTCTCTCTCTCTCTCTCTCTCTCTCTCTCTCTCTCTCTCTCTCTCCATCTCCTTGACAGTGGGAGACATAATCAGGTTTTGTGAGATTTGTGAGTAGATTAGCAGCCACCTTGCTTCAGATAAGAAGCTGGTCTGATAAAGCCCTGTCCTAGGAGGCACATGGCTGTGATGAAACACCATATCTGACATGGGCAGATCTGTTAAGAACACAATTAAGACACTGTCTAGCCTTATCTACTCTAACTGCACTTATCCCTGCTAATCCCTTCGTTCTGCTTGGTATTGGGAGCTAGGGTTGAAAAATTCTAAAAGCATAGTGTGCTAAGAACTGGACTAAAGGTAAAGATGCAAAGATAATACTTGTAAATACTATGTGTTCTGTGCATTACATTGTATTCAAATGGTAGTTGGAAAAATACTTTGTCTCAAGATGAAACTGTTACAGTCTGAAGGCATTCTGAACAATCAGCCTTAGCCTTAAAGGTGCAGTGTATAGAATTTAGTGGCACCTAGTGGTGAGGTTGCAGATTGCAACCAATTGAATACCCCTAGGCAAACCTGTAGTGGCTGTGAAAGTAATGAAAAATCCAAAAGGACCTATATATACAAGATTTGGTTCGTCCATTCTGACCTAATGTAGGAAAATGACAGTACAACATGGTGGACTCCATGGAAGAGAACCTATGTAGATATAAATGGCTCATTCTCATGAAAATATAACAGTTTATTTTTTTAGGTAATTATACATCAATTAGAACATACTTATAAATATTGTATTCAATTTCTGCCAAGTCTGTTCCACTAGATGCCACTAAATTCAACACACTGCACCTTTAAGTAATCCTGTGATCCAGAGACAGACCGAAGAGGCAGTGAATGAGTAAATATAACACCACAGCTTTTATCCATTAATCCAATTTATAGAAGCTTTCCCAAAACAGCTGTTTTTGTCCCTCTTTTCTGCTCCTTAGGGTAATTAGAAAATAAGACTGAAATTGAGCCTTTCCAAGAGCTCAGTATATAGTGACACACATTTATAAAAGATTTTTGACACGGTGCTGCTCCTAGACACCATCCATACTATATTGTAAACTATCTACTTTTATATGAAAAGCCAGGTGACAGCAGCTTAATGTACCTGGATAAACTTGTCAGCCATAAATCCAAACCTCAAATTCCACTTCACAGTGGATGACATGATAAAAGCTATGTGTGCGTCGACACTGCATCTGCATCACTGGCATTTATTTATGTTTTTAGCACATGCACTCCATGTTGATGGATGCATTTCAGATTGTATTCATGTCCATGACTTACTCCTGCACAGCTGGAGTAAGTCTGTACCAAGCCCCTATACGCAAGGGCTGAGACATCTTTTCTGCAAAGGCATGCTTATTGTCAAAGCCTCTTTTGTACACCTCATTATCAGGATACTTCTGTTACAACAAATACCAGTACACATAAAAACTGTCTTTGCATATGTACATGCATGATTGTGTGTAAGTGAGTGTGCGAGTGTGTGTGTGTGTGTGTGTGTGTGTGTGTGTGTGTGTGTGTGTGTGTGTGTGTGTGTGTGTGTGTGTGTGTGTGTGTGTGTGTGTGTGTGTGTGTGTGTGTATGCAGGTGTGCATATTTCAGCTTCTTGCGCTTGATAAGATCCATCACGGAGGGACTGATGGAGCAAGCATCCATGCAGAGAAGAGGTGAAAATGGAACAGGGAACAATAAAAGTACCATCAGTCATTATTGAGTCTTAGTTTCTAAAACAGTTATCTTCCTTCATCAGCAAGTTTGAACACCCACCAGCCTGTAAGTGTGATAAGTTGTAATATTAATGACAAGTAATAGTTATGTCTGTATCAAATTATTGTGTATTATATCATAAGCGATTTTTCTTGCCTCTACTGTAGCAGACCTTCCTTGGAGATGCCCTTCAGGGAGTCATTATCTCAGTAAAACGCCACAAGGGGGTTGAGTGATTCCATCCACTGCCTCTTTAACCCACATCCATTATTCAAAAGGGTGTCTAGTGGAGTCGGAACTACAGGGAGACAATGAGAAGCTGCTAATGTCTTGCTCTTGCATCTGCTGACGATTAGTAGATGTCTAATAGTTGAGGATACTATCATTATTAACATTTGTGTCACCAATTCCAGTATCAGTTTGCATATAACAGTTCACATAGGGATAAGTATAATGTGCACATACAAGGGGTGGATAAATTAAGTGTATATATTTGCTGTTTTTACAATATGTACATTAAAACACAAAGCTATAAAAATGTACTATAAGATGTGCATATTGCGTTAAGAAGATTACTGAGACAGTTTGTTACATTCATACAGCAAGTTGACATTAGTTGTGTGTCTCCCTTGGTGACTGCCTGTGTGTGTTTGTCTGAAGTTGTTTTCCATGTAATAACAGTAAGGCAATCTGTTGCGTGTAACTGGATCCTGTCTGAATGGAGGGAAATGAATGAAACATGTGACAAGGTGTGATTAGTTATCCACCACTTTAGTTGGGTGTTTGTTGACAGATGGGTTTTTTGTCAAGATAATTTGTTCAACAGAATAACCAGGTAGATAATTACCTGTTGCTTTTGTGACTATTAGGGCCATTGTTGTGTTAAAAACATCCTAATAGTGAATATTCATTGCTCAGTAGGGTGACTGAAGGGGTCATTGTATCCAGCTGTCCTGAGGCAACAAGTCTTTCTTTCCATTTTTGAAAAAAACAAACAAAAAAAAAACAAAAACAAAAACTGGTGTCTTGTCACCTAATTAAAAAAAAGTTGCCATGACTGGTACATATTAAATGTATTAAGTCCTAAAGCAACTTTTTTTGAATGTTATTTCTAGTAGAGCACATGTATTAAAAATGCAATTAAACAGGAAGTTCTGGTCTTGGCAGAGCTCACTCTAAAACTACTATAGGCTCAGTTGCATCAGATTAGACCACTATTCATCCGGGATGCAAATAAACATGATAGGGTTTTACAATAAGAGGCTGGAGCGGAAAGGGGTGTGTCGAGGGTGTTGTATTTCATGTCAAACCACCTGGAGAGGAGAGACTTAAGGCGCGCTGGCTCAAGGTGCCAGCGGCAGTAGAGTGTAGCCAGTCATTCAGACAAGGCTAACAACCTGAATGAGTTAACTTGAATAGCTGCACTGGACAGTCACAATACTTTATTTGCATCCCTCAGGCAATGGACAGCAGGATCAGACCACTTGGCCTGGCTGGGCACTCTGCCAACCCGCTCGGTAGCTTGCAGGTGCCCCCATCTCTCATGCGCCCGCCGCCTCTCTTCCTCCGGGCTTGTAACCCCGCGCTGGAGAGGGGATACCCGCGTACTCCGAAGTGCGCCAGATGCAGGAACCATGGCGTGGTGTCTGCGCTGAAAGGCCACAAGCGCTTCTGCCGCTGGAGAGACTGCGTGTGCGCTAAGTGCACCCTGATAGCAGAGAGGCAGCGGGTGATGGCCGCGCAGGTGGCGCTGAGGAGGCAGCAGGCGCAGGAGGAGAGCGAGGCCCGTGAGCTTCGGATCTTGTATCCTGGGTCGGCGATCGGAGGGGACACAGGAATTCCTCAGGGCTCACCCGTAGGCCCCGGGGTGCCAGCGGCCACCAGCAACACTACTACAGCTCCCAGTTTTGATATTTTCAGAACAGATGCCCCAAAAGAAGGTAAGGTGAAATTAAATATATTTTTTTAGAGGTTTTTACCACAGCTTAGTCTAAAACTGCATTTATTAGGCTATCTATAATTACGTGACTTATCATCATTATTACTGAATTATTAATCGATATCCAAATTGAAGTTTTACTATTCAAGTAACAAGAAAAACATACTTCCTAAAACAGAGCCCACATTTTGCATTGTTTCAAGCATTTTACGCACAACTTGGATGCTGACATAACCGCACATGAACCACCTGTTTTTTTATTGTGTATATTGCAGATGATAAACTGAGCAAGTACAACTTTTATAATGGATTCATGGGCCGACCTCTCTTTGCGCCCCACACAGCAAGACTGCCCTCTCCAAACGACCAGAAGGACTTGTCTCCAAGCAAAGACAACACAACTTTATTCAATGATGACAGTGACCCGGTATTTGACCAGCGCTCAGACCACACAGAGAGTCCACAGAGGTCTATTTCCTCCTCGGATCCGGAGTCAGGAAGCGAATCGGAGAAACCCAAGGACTACTCGAGCCTGGATCGGGACCCCACCGATATCATGGCCAAGATCTTCCCCCATCAGAAACGGGACACCCTGGAGTCTATGGTGAGAACGTGCAAAGGTGACATTGTCAAATCAATTGAACTGGTGCTGAGCTCCAAAGAGAACAAAATTGACTCTGATAGCTTGCCACTGTCTAGCCACCCAGGCACGCTCAGGCCTCCGGTTGCATTGCCTGGAGCGCTGGGTGCTCTGGGGAATAAGTCTGCCTTCTCTCCGCTCCACATGCCAGCGACGGCCGCCGGGGGAGACAGCCTGTATGGGCTAAACCCTCGTCTGAGCGTTAGCCCTTTAAGACTCGCCTATTCCTCTGGAAACGGCGGAATGGCAAGTTTTATGTCACCATACATGACATCCGGACTGATGCCAGTGTTTCCACTGCGTCCCCCCTTGGACTCGTATTCTTTCCCAGGCATGATCCGAGACCTTTCTTACCTTCAGAGCAAGGAGTCACTGTGCCATACAGGCCTTTACGCGCGATTTAATAATGAAAAATGACATTTAAAATGAATATTTGACAAATTTGTTGGTTTATTCTTCAGTTAATGTAATTTCAGAGTTGCCTCTGCTTTTTTTAAGTGCCTGAATTGTGCCATTTAGGGTGCCAATTAAAATCCCTGTATTTCGAAGTTCCTTTTCAAAAATGCTTGTTTTTATAGTGTACATTTTTGTAAAGATTGTTTATCATGAATAAATCTGTCGCAACATGTCTGGTTTTATCTGTAGTCGATTATTTAACCTATCTTTCTATCCATCTATCTACACACAATTTGAACTTCATCATTTCATTAAAAACTACTAATAACCTATATTTTGAAAATGCATAAAACATGAATGTCACATGAAATGCAAAATCCATGAGCACGCAAAAACTGAGATATAGCTTAATAAAGTCATATAATCAAGAACCTATATTAATTAGTGTAACATCAGCACATGAGAATGACATGGTGGTGAAATGTTAAAGAAATGACCGAATAGATACGTTTTGAAGGCATATTTTAATAGTTAACAGTAGGAAAAATAAATAAGGTCTGCCACGCTTCTATTGATCGACATAACAGGGCTATCCTGATCATAAAATGTCGCAATGTTTAAATGATTCAGTTTTTTAAAATGAGTTGAACTTTAGAACGTCATAATGTAACCTTCAAGTGTTGTGAATGAGTAGAACTTGGAACTTTAGAACGTTATAATGTAACCTTTAAGTGTTGTGAATGAGTAGAACTTGGAACTTTAGAACGTTATAATTTCACACTCAGTGTAATAATGTTGATGAATTTTATATGTTTAACAAATGAAACTCTCAGTAGCCTAAATGCATTATAAATTATTATGGTTAATATTCGTCATGCACCACTTCCATAAACAAGTAGAAAGATATCAACGCTGAGTGAAAAAGCCTGTACAGTAATCATGTTTCCTTTCTGAAAAAAATGTTAATAAAGTCGAAAAGTAAGCTACAAATAGAGAAGTGTCTTTCACCGCCTCAAAAGCTATTCTCATTCCTGATTGGTCTGTCGAGTTCACATGGTAACCAATAGAAAGCCTCAGAAGAGTCACGGGACCGCATGTTTCAGGAAGTTAGGGTTTGGTTTAAATCTTAAATGACTGAACAGCATCATGAGTTTGAAACGCATTAAGCGGGTTTTTGTGTAGCGAGTGACAAAAAACTTTACATCGCTGCCTTCGGATATGCATTTCCACATTATTATCGCCGCTGTCTTTTGGTGTGGTTACGTAGACTCACGGAAAATAAGGGGGATATCTTCGTCCTGTAAGTTCTCTGTCTCCCACCAGCTAGCTTAAGACTAGGTAGCCAGATTCGACATTAACATTATAAAAACGTGTCATAAGAGCTCATGAAGTTATTATCACTACAGACACCTTGTTTCAACTACACACAGCTTTTAAGGCGATTTTAAGCTAGCAGCAGTACTACTTTCTTATGTTCCACTTCCAGTAGCATTTAAAAAAATCACAGACCCCACTGAGCTAAAGTTAGATACGAATAGACTTCTCTCCCGTTTGTTTACATGTTGCCACTGGCTGCAGCTCAAGGTCAACACGCCTCAGTGTGTAAATGTGATTTCAATCTGTAACAGACAAGCGATTCTACAAGGAGAGAAAATCCTTCCTGTGCATCGACGGGTCTAAAGTCATTCCCTTTGAGCAGGTGAACGATGACTACTGTGACTGTGAGGATGGCTCTGATGAACCAGGTAAAGAAACTAGTTTGTGGGCAAGTAGGTGTCTATATGCCAGTGTTAGTAAATTGCGTCACTTCTTTGCTTCACAATAAATTCTGTGCATGTATTTGTGTATTGTTGATAATTTATGTTAGTGGAACAATAATCATTAGATACTTGATATATGATACCACTTTGTGTTTTTATATTTGAACTGTTTGCTTTTTTCAGGGTACAGTTCATTTCTAAATCACGATCATACAATTTACACCTTTTGTAGTTTTACCTTCTTGAATATATGAGCTGATCTGGCTGATCATTAGTGATAAAACAAGTGATGCTTTTGCCAGTCAGACTAACTCTATAAAGTTTTTTGGTCAAGACAAATCAAAACCATTTGGATAGCCAGTGTTTCTAAACACATCTTGCATTTGTGAGGTTTTTGAAGTTTGTTTGAGTCTCATATTTTTACAGTAGAAACATACATCTTTCTAAATAGTTAGGTTAAAGTGAATTTCACTGTGATATTAAAGGGTAAAGGGTTTAGAAAATGTTTTAAAAGCATGAATTTTTTTTTCTTTAAAATACCGATCAAAGTGGTCCAGTATGTGTTGTTATATATGTGTTGTGTTGTTCTGCTGCTACAAAAGCATGCGCTAAACCTTTTCAGACTGGTAATGATGAGAACAACTACACCAAAATTTTAAATGTTGTTGGCAAAAATCATCTCACTGGCCCAGAAATAATCAGTGATGATGTAGCTCTGTCCTCATATAATCACTTATTTATCAGGGAATCTGAGCCAATGTGTGATGCTGCTGATGACTTCACAAAGAATGTCAAAGGCAAAACTTTCATTTCAACAGACTTACTTACTCATCATTATATACTGCACATACCAAACAGCACAATACACAGTGCCATAAAATGAGGAGTACCAGATTTTTCATGACTATGACTGATCCCTTTTCAAAAACTCCTTCATACCGAGTTTATAATCATCCCCATCATGAACAACTCTGAATTCTGTGTGCAAGGAGTTGTACGTGTTGATCTCTCAAACAGAAAAGACCATCTGTCTAAATCATGATTAATGAAAGGGCACCTTACAATCCCTGGTTGACACTCCTTATGTTACTGATCCAAAAACTCTTGAGTGGTACCACCAGCTCACTAATCACCTTGGATTTTTCAGCATTTATAAATAACTAATTTAATCAACTGATCAAAACTTAACATATTTAATTTCTTATGGCAATGGTGCACTCTTATTGGCTTCTTGTCCAAAATTTTAATTGCACAAGTTCACAATCTGTGTTGTAGTCTTCCACATGCTCATTTTTTTCTGCAAATATTTTAATGCTTTGTAAAGCCTTCAAACAAATATACTTTCCAAGCCAGGGAACAATCTACTTGGCAAAGATAGTGCATAATAAGAACGTACCTCCTGTACTTGTTGACGAGTACAGAAGGGTTAATAAATGAACATTTCCCGATCCACAACAAAGATTTCACAGCAAATATTGACAGAAGATGCAGCCATGTGAGTGTAGTGCAAACAGGAAAAGAGAGAGGGGAAATTTCCTGGAACCTGATTTAATGTGTCCTATTTCCATGTAATAATATATACTCTTTATTTTTTTTTTTCAGTATGAGTACACTCACAGAAGAGAAATAACAAAATAAATCGTATCACTCCCTAAAGAAAAAAAAAAAGCAAACTACTTCTTTCCACAGTTTTTTCCCTTATTACTATTCAAATTGAAGGTTATGATCAGTTTGTAGTACGCAATTGGGACACAAAGTAGTGAGCAACATACTTCTTCTTCTATTGGCTGGTGTAAGCAGCTTTAAAATAGCTGCCAGTATTGTACAAGGCTGTAAAGCACACTGTTTACTGACACTCAAACAAGTGAAAACACAGGATGGTTAGATGGAAAAACACAAAACATCAGCAGCAACAAACCCAGCGCAAAACAAAATGACAGTACCACTGGCATCAGTGACTGCTAAGAGGCTGAAAACAGACCTGTTACTCTCACCATTAACTGACTGTAGCAGCTCCCTGTGCACATATTCTAAATAGTTTTGATTAGCTTCATTAGTGTCTGAACATCAGTTTATTATGCAGTGCTAATCTCTGCTCCTGGGCCCGTGCAGGCACCTCAGCTTGTCCTCGTGGCCGATTCTATTGCACCAACCTGGGTTTCCGCCCACACTACATCCCATCATCGCGAGTCAACGATGGCATCTGCGGTAAGGCTTTTTATATTACATTATGTAGGAAATTTTACTGTCTCGAGAGGACTCCTTGATGAACTTACTTTTTTTTTTTTTTTTTGAAGTGAGGCCATGCATCAACAATGCAATGGCAACAACGGTAATCTTTAAATTATAGTAATGATAAACCAAGTAAAAATTTTGCACGTGTCATAGAAATGACATTTTGAATGGTTTGATGCTGAATGAATTTATTTTATATGTAGATAGGTTTTAGGTTTTTATCAGTGCATTTAAAAAGGTAAGAAGCTGGTTTCATTTCCCAATGTGCAGAGGTTTTGGTTTTGCATTACACTAGGAAAGTGACCTGTTGTCATACACACTGTCACGCCACAGCAACCTGCCTCCGTCTGTCCACTTCTCACCCGCGCACACACACACACACACACACACACGCCCAGATATGCGTGCACTCACTTTCTTTGAAAAAGACTTTTCTCAGTTTTTTCTGATTAAATCTGCCACACCCAGTATGTAATCAGATGCTTTTTCAGCCCCCACTCCCCCTTTCTTATCCACTTTTTTGTTCTGTAGTAGCTCTCTGGTTTGGATAAAATCAATACATTCCATTGTCGACATCTCCTCTGTCACCAGCGCTTTCGGGAGCATTAGACAGTGTGCAACCATCATGGGGTAAAAAACTGAAAGATTGAAGAATGAAAGAGCAGTCGGGGAATATTTCTCAAAGTATCCTGCTTGCTCTCCTCCCTCCTTTTTTTCTGCTCCCACTTGTCTTCTAATACCTCCCCTGCCTTGAATGGAGCCACTTAATCGCTAACACATCCTCTCTTTTCCTCTCCGACTGGTTGTCGAGAGATTTCCATTGGCTTCCTTTTCTGGGCTGTAACGCTCTTGTTCCAGCAGTCACCAATGGGGTTCTGGATAATTGAGAAATTTCACACTGTGCCCACTCTCTTGGGTGAAACATCTGAGCAAAAACCAGATCTGAGCTCTCACAAAACACCATGCAGTTGATCTTATAAGTGGCTGATCTCATGAGACCCCCTCTGAACCAGAGAGAGATATCACACAGACACAAAGATCTAATCTTCATCTTTTGACGATGGAAAATGACAAGCTAGATCAACAATATTTGTACTGACGAGAGTCAACATTTGTATTTGTTTTGTGCAATCGCTGGATCATTTTGAGGATATTTTAATTTAGACTGTATTAATCATTACATTTTGCCTATAAAAGGACATAAATTATAGAAAATGTCCAACCAAAACTGCAAGTATTCGGTAAATGATCATATATACAGAAACAAATGCTTGAATTTGCTTGAAAAATGAAGCACTTGCAGATTAATTTTCTTGTTTTTGAAAACATTTGCTTGTGATTAAATAAAATAATGTGCTATATGTAACAAATTGAAGGCTCTAGTGCTCAGAAAAGCTTTATAATTAATAATTACGTGTTTTTATTGTTTTTAACTTGGGTCTGTGTTTATTTGTATTGTCCAATTGAAGTATTGACCACAGCCATAAGTATTTATAATAAAGACATATTGATCACCTCTCCTTGTTGATATGTTGTATGCTCCTCTGTTCTCTTGTGCATTGGATTGGTTTCTCCTGTGTTTCTTGCCAGATTGCTGCGACGCCTCAGACGAATACAACAGCAACGCTCGCTGCCAGAACTCTTGCTGGTCAGTTGAATGAAAACTGAGATTCAATATTTATAGAAATAACACATGCAGATTTTTGACTCAGCTCAGGCCCATTTATTGCTAAGGAATCTGAATGTAAAAGAGACTTTTAGTCAGTTTGTTCTACATGGGAAATGTATCAAAATTTGAATATCGTGGCAATTTGATAAAAATGCAGATTTTCTTTTATCTAAGTATTAAATGATGCCATATATCATAGGCACAGTGTGATAGACTGCTCAGTTCAGCTGCGACTATGATAGTGACTCATTCATTGTGCCACCAGGGGGCATGGTGTCACTATGATTAAAAACTTGAGGCGGATCAGACTTTCTCTTGTAATGTATATGCATCACAAAATTGCCCTGAAGAGTTCATCCATGATAAAGACAGAACTGACTCACCATCTCATTACACTTTTTCCCCCACTGTAAATTGTACAGAGGTGATTTTTATGCAGATAATATAGTTTCTATTGGATATGAATTGCAAACTGCAGAGATGGTAGGTTTGTGAAAAAAATGTTTATACAATCTCAGACCTTGCTGGCTCATATTTACCACCTTCTCTGAGCTACACTGCAAAGATTGACTATACTGCAATGCTGAAATGTAGCCCGCTGTGCAAATGTAACTTCTAATACAGTAACCCACTTCTTTTGTTGACAGTCCTCTATTATTTCATTTACTGCCATTCGTCTCAAAAACCGCATACAAACAGAGTATATCTCATTATGTTTTCACAAGGTCCACACTCATATTGTGTTTGCCCGACTTCAAAAACAATTTAGTTTAGCCACAGAGCATCAGCCCCCATCTTATTCACTCTTTTATTTTCCCATTTGGATTCCTGCTGCATTGTGGGCCCTTAAAAATTGGATTGCGCCATCTCGGTGACCATAGCAGGGGTGGCCGATGTTTACTCAGTAATGATGGGACNCTCTCTCTCTCTCTCTCTCTCTCTCTCTCTCTCTCTCTCTCTCATGCTCACTGTCTCCTCCAGGAATCTGGGACAGAGAGAAAGAGAGTATGTGGAGGGCCA